>JAOTRH010225430.1:0-10366 GCA_034768845.1 Heliamphora exappendiculata
TTTTGTTAATCCCAAACTGGGAATTGTCAACAGACAGGATAAGGACCTGCTCAATTACCAATAAATCAATAAATAATAATAAAGTGTCAAAGAGTTTTGAATAAATGAAAAGAATATCAAGAAGAATGAAAATGGGACTCTAACAGTCACCCCAATACGAAGAAATTGCCTAGGAAATTGCCAGCTTGATTTGGAAACTATTTTTTCCATATTTCCATTGCCTTTAAAACAAAATAAAAATAAAAATTTAAGCTCTATTTGTTTTCATGCAAAAAATATTGTTTTATTTTTTATTTTTTTAAGTGTTTAGGTGATATTTGGAAAATATTTTTTGACAAGAAAATTTTTTTTTATCAAAATATGCTACTAACATCGTCGTTGTGGTCGCCACTACTACCGTTTTGTTGCTACCACCACCATTGCTAACACAAAAAATAGCTTACATCTTTTTATGTAAATTAATTTTAATTTTTTAACGTAAAATATTTTACGTTATTTCTATTAGTCAAATACGGAAAAATAAATAATATATTTTATTATAAAATATTTTACGTTAAAATAAATGGAGCCTTACA
This sequence comes from Heliamphora exappendiculata, assembly GCA_034768845.1. Classification (NCBI taxonomy): domain Eukaryota; kingdom Viridiplantae; phylum Streptophyta; class Magnoliopsida; order Ericales; family Sarraceniaceae; genus Heliamphora; species Heliamphora exappendiculata. The sequence goes on from JAOTRH010225430.1 coordinate 576, forward strand.
TCACATTCTTCTATCTCGTTTATATATAGGCTACCGGAGTTAAGGAATGAGGCACTTCATACGAGTTGAGATTTTATGTCTTAAAATTACATGTATATCTATTTTGATAAAATAAAATTTTTTAAATTATGTAAAAAAAATTAAATACTAGAATCCCGAGATATCTAACAGATCCTAATACAACCCGACAAGAAGTATATAATTTTTGAAAAATATGATACATTGTCTTCAAATTTATATAATAAAACAGCTCACGTTTTTTAAATATTCTAGAGACAAACTATTTTTAAATACTGAGATTTTTTAAACCACTTTAATCTTACGGTTCAGATTATCATCTCTCTCCTTATTTAATACAATTGGTTTGAAAAAATACCGCATTTCTCTTTATTTAATACCATCTCTTTCTTTATTTTTCTCTATTCAAAAAGTATCATCTCGCTTCACAAAAAATGTAACTTCAAAATACTTTATAATTTTAAAACTTTTCAAAACTATAAATCAAACAACCTTTAAATAATTTTAAGTTAGTTTTTGTTTGGATTGAAGAGTTTGGAAGAAAAGTAAACGAGTTGAAAGAAAAAAGTTAATTATAATGTTATTTGAATTATTTTTTAGAAGAGAAAGAAAAGTAAATAGAAGGAAAATTAGAAGAGAATGACTCGCTTCTAAGAAGTTTTTTATCCATTCTAAAACTATAAAGAAACGAAAGTAAAGTGATGGAATTGATATAATTATTTTTAAAATGATAATTATAAATTTTTATGTTTATATTAAAAGTAATAAATTAACTAATATAAAAAAATTATAAAAATAAATAAGTATTAAACACATCCATTCACCTGATTAATTATTATCAAGTAAACGAAAGAAGAAATAACATTGTATTTTCTCTCTTAAATAATTAAACAAGAGGATGGATAGTTTCTACAAATTCTCTTCTCTTTTATTTTCTTTTCTTTTGTACCGTTAACACTTCTCTTCATTCTCTTTACTTTCTATCCAAACGAATGCTAAGAGAATAAGAAAATGTACCATTTGAAGCAAAGTTTATAAGCTTAGACTATGTTTTTTTTATAGTTTTCATTCGGCTATCGACTTTAAGCCGACTTAAAATTAATTTTTTGATTTTAGGTGTAAAACCTTAAAAACTAAAAAGTTTCATTTCTTAACTCTAAGTTTTTAGCTTATTTGTTTTTTAGCTTTTTTACTTTTCTCATAACAATTTCTAATTTTACCCTTCTACATATAAAATTATACAAATTTCAACCAAACAATTATACTCCAACTCATTTAGGCTGAAGAGCAATCATGGAATTTCACATTGAATTTATTTGACTTTTTGAGTGGTTTAAAAAGCACCATTTTTTCAACCAAATAAACTTTTTAATTTTTTATCTTAAAGTAATTTAAAGTCAAAAATTCGACTTAAAGTCAAGTTATCAAGCGAAGACTACAATGCATGTGGGCTAACTTTTTTATATATAATTTGTTTGTTTTTAATAAAAAAAATCATCATTAATACAAATTAATGTATTTTTAAATTTTTCTCGTTATGTAAAATAAAAAATAACCAAAAAATTAAAAAAATGCATTTGGCTTAGTTTTTTCATACGATTTTTTTGTCTTCTTTAGTAAAAGATTTTTATTATTAATCCAAATGAATGTAATATCTGAATTTTTCTCATAAGGAGGATTAAAAAAAAAGAAAGATTTTAACCAAAAAAATTTACATAAGACAAAAAAATGCTCTTAATAAGCTTGTTTGAGACTTTTTTTTGTCTTTAATTAATTTATTTTATTTTATTTCAAACGGATTGTTTATATGATCATCTCGTCACGATAAATTAAGAAAATTAAAATATTTGAATCAAGAATTTAAAAAAAAAACGAAAAAGACAAAAAAAAAACTAAAAAAATATTTTTAGACCAAATATATATAAGACAAAAAAAGGCACTTAGGGTCTACTTGGCAAACCAAATCAGCTAGCTTTTTTATTTTTTGTATTTTTAGTCAAAAATTTAATTTGTATTTAAAATAAGTTTTTGGTGAATTAACTTTGAACCTATCTTTTTTTAAGTTAATTAATTTGATAAAATATTAGTTAATTTTTTTATTTTTTATTTAAATAAGACAGTATTGACCTTCTATATAATTGATAATACTAATAATAATAATAGTTATATATTTTGGGTATTTGTGGTAAATAAATTATCAAGTAAAAATATTATTATCTTTTAGAATATAGTATTTTAGCCATTAGTGTTTTAATTTGAATTTTTCATTATTTTTTTTTTGCTAAATGGATTTCTTTTTTTTTTTCATTTTTAGCCAAAAAAAATAAAAAACTAGAAGGCCATAGTTATCAATCAGGCTCTTAATAGGTTTTTTGTGATTTTTTTCATTTTCCGTAAACTTTTTAAAATTTTATAAGCCTAAATAAGCATACTTCTAGATTTTTTTATTGATGAGAAATCAAGAAAATACAAAATGTGAGCCCAAGAAATAAATAAAAGGTCCACAAAAGATTTTTTTTAAAAAAGAAAACAGTTCTCAGAAAAAAGCCTAGAGGCTTTTTTACACCCAACGTAATACATCCAAACTTAACAGAATAACATAATCGATATTTTTAGATTCTTGCTATTGATGTCTTTCAAACAATACTGATTTGACATTTTTACTTATTTTTTGTTTTTTTTTGTTTTTTTTAAATTTTTTTTATATTTTGATCAAAATTTTTTACTTTTCTGACTCGTCTCAATTAGAGGAGTCTAAAAAATATAAAAATTTGACTAAATAATAAAAAAAATTCACTAAATACGAAAAAGTCAACTTTGTCAACTTAGTCAAACTTGCTTATAAGCAAGTTAGCTAAACAGGGCATTGACAACTAATTTAAAAGTTAGGTTTTTTATTTTTTACTTTTAAATTTTTTAATCAAAAAGTCTATCTTTTTTAACTTTAAGCTAATATTTTTTATGTTAGTTGCTTGACGAAAAAAATTAATTTTTTTTTTTTGACTCATATTGAATGATATATATTCTAACATATAAATGGAAAACTACAATTGGTGTTCCTTTTTGTTGGGATTATGTTTCGAATTTTGATATTCAAGTTCGGTAGAATGTTCGAATAGCATTAAAATAGTAAAAAAAGAGAGGAAAAACTAACTAAAAGACTCTGTAAACTGGCGAGAAAATCGAGAAGGACACTTAATCGATCGAGCAGTATGTGCGGTGCAATAGTCTTTAGGTCGCAATTATGGTTGCTTTTTTTCAACCAAGTTGATGATATAAAGGGGTTTTACGCCTAAAAATTTAGGAAAATGATTTTAGAGTCATTGTAGAGTGTCTAATACTCAGAAAAAACTCAAATGGAGGCTGAAAAGAGTATAGACAAACAAAGAGATGCTCAGGTTGAGGTCATACATAGATTGTGAGATTGAGAGTGAAATTGTATTATATTTTGATAAATAGTGGATTATTTTTTTTTCCGTTGAGATAGACAGTCAGCCAAATCACATATGTTGTCTCGTTTCTTCTGTTTATTCTTATTCTCTATCTTACTTTGTGTGAATTAAGTCACAGTTATTTTTTTTCGCTGCATTAGAAGATTTGTGCCTAAAAATTTCAACAAGTGATATCATAACAAGATTTTGAGACTTGATCGCAAGATTGCAATAGAGGTGACGAACATCATTTAGTGCAAGTGAACAGATTGTGAACAACTATAGGTGCAACCTCAAACCGATTATGGTAGAGCAGTTATTTATCACCCGCAACACATGATACGTATTATCTAGACAATAACATTTGCATGAAAAAATAAGGTTTCAAGAGAAATTGAAGACGATGGCCTTGAAAAGTCCTAAATAATTGTTTAACTCGGATTAAATTTCTTATTTAAATTGTAATTTAAATTTTTTTGTTTAGTTGTAATTTTTATTAGTTTAGTGAATAATAAAGCAAATGATTAGTAGAATTGTTGGTGACAACCTAAATGGATACTTGACTTATATATTGATGCAATTTCTCTAATATATATATATATATATATATATATATATATATATATAAAAAGTTGCACATACAATGAAAATAATATTATTTTTATTGAATAACAATGTTTTAATTGATATTTGGTCCTATTTTAAGGAGTTCATTAGAGATAAGTCCTACTCTCTAATTATATATTTAATTAAGTTATTTTTTAAATTCGCATCCAATTATGGACAATTTTACCCTAAATGTATTAAAACATGATAGATACATATTTGACTATATCTACTGTGTCATCACACTTAATTGGTATGTTTTTAAATATTTTTTACTTTTCCTTTTGGTAATATCCCTTTTCAATCCTCTCGCATTCTGTTACCAACAAAGAAAAATCTCTTTTATTTTTGAATTGCTTCGAGCTACAGTCCTATTATTTGATTAGTTGTTTTCAATTTTACGATCGTGAAGCAGAGTCTTTCCATAGCTCTGATCATTATGTTATTTTTTCTACATCAAATGTGAGTTTTTACAAATTGATGTGCTTTGGACAATTTTTAATTGGTCAATTCTTGTGTCGTCCTCGATTGTGAAATATTATTTCAGTTATTTGTTATGTGTTTTTTTTTCATAACTATTTATGCTGTTGCAAAAATGAGAATTTTCTAAGTTTACGTATGTGAAATAATAATTTTTTCACTTCATGTGAGTGTAATTTTCTTATTTTCTACTACATAACTAAATTCAAAATGAGAATTTATATGCTTTTAATGTTCTCATTTTCGATAATATAACTAAAATAATAACTTGTGTGTTTGTACTGTTCTATACGAATGAACTTCTCTAATTCGATGGCCATAGCCTTTTACCATTTTGTGTTGGGAAAATAATTATACGTCAGAAAATGAGAACTTCTGTAATTGTGTTTGACAAATGAGAATTATTCAAATAACCTTTAAGAACCAATTTTACCAACAAATAAAAATAACATCATTCAACATCCTCATCGATTTCATTAGGGGTTTTTTTTCCTTGATCGTGTTTGTGCTATATGTATTTCGCAATATAGTCATCTTTTCTTAAGAGTTGTTGCTGGCTTGTATCTAATTTGCACAGCGTCTATTTGTAAAATAAGGATTTTTTTGGAACATAAATTTAAAATGGAACTTATGATGAAATGAATCTATTGATGAGAGTAATCCCTAAACAAATACTAGAAATATGGACTTCGGCTGAATATCTCTAATAATATTTATGTCTTGTACCTAATTCCTTGAAGGGATCAATTTTAATATATTTTCTATATTTTATCATATACCAGAAAAAATAAATGTATAAAAATTAAATAATAAAAAATAATTATTATTATAAGTTTATTTATAAACTAAAAAATATAAGAAATTCATAGTCTATACTATTTTTTATTATATAGAAAAGAAATAAAAAAAATGTAAAAATAAATAAATTATTTTGAAAAATAAAATAAAATTATTACAAGATTTTGTGAGATATTTATATGTAAACAAAACCCAAATTTGAACCCAAGGGTTGCGGCCCAAGCCCAAAATCCAAGCCTAAGCCCAAATTGAGTCCTGTATTCTAAAAAAAATCTTAATTCGGCCTAAACTTTAGTAGGAGTCTAGTGGCTTGGACCGGGCCAAACTAAAATTACATCTATAATCGAGAGCAATTTGGTTCAATTAATTGTAAAAAATGAGCCACTAGAAAGTGAAACTAGGATTCTAGTTGTAGATGGAGTCAAATTTTATAATGATTTTTTGATTCGGTAAATAATTGGCAACTCATACAAGCTTGTAAAGAGTGTTATGATAAGTGGAGTTGCTATAAAACACAAGATAACTATTATGAGGTATGTATGCAAGGGAAGCATATGGTGAACAAAATGCATAACAACGGTAGAGATGCACATAAAAATCGATGCAAGAGTAAGCAAAAGCTGTATTGGTGTACGGGAGCGTGAAATGTGATGTACAATATTCTGGTTAAATGTGGCCAAAAAATATTATTGAATGTTCACAGTGAAACTCTAGACGGGGAGGTAGAGACGATTGATGAAATGATGTGTACACTTTAGACAAATATCTCTTTTATTTTGAGTTTGATTTTTTTGTAGTGATCTCTCCAAATATGCACACAAAAGGAGAGATGGAATTACGACAAACACCCTGACAAATAGGTGTCAACATCTCGATATAGAGGTGTAAGCCATGCTGATTTGAGTGTAGTTGATCAACGACAATGACAAAATTGGCATCGGTGAATATTTTTAAGGTAATTGTGCAGAATTCAAGTTAAGGTGGTAATTATTAAACGTACATTGTATTATGTGATATTCATATAATTATAATTATAATTTTATTTATATGTATTTAAGTTAGAATAATGTTATGAATCTACTCGAACATTTAATATGTATAGGGTTTAGTAATTTTATGGGAACTGAGATTTCTAGAGTTGACTTATAAATACGAACTTTAGGAGTTTTAGTAAATATGTAAAAATCAAATTAAAAGGTTATAAATGTAAGGAGGCAGAAAAATATTAAAAGCATTGGGATGACCTTAAGTGGAAAAATATGGTTATCTTCGAGGCTTAGATTTTGTGAATTATGTGTTGAATTTTTTGAATATTTTTAGTCTCATCTTTGTAATTTTTACAAAATATACTAGATTATTTCTCTCACCTATTGACATAGATATATTATGCCGTATTACATAAATTTTTGCTTGATTTATTTTTTAATGTATGCATAGTTGTGCTTCTAACTGCGTTCAAGGATGAAGAAAAATTTCAACAATTACTCTTTTATATTGTTAAATTTAGCAATTATATATAATTAATATTAAAAATAAATAATGTATCAAATATTAGTTTTATACTGCACTCTCTACTCCTGGAATGATTCTTATATTAATAATATTACACACCTAGAATATTATTTCAAAATTTTTCTCAAGATTTGAAAGAAATAAATCAAATTCACTTAAATGTTAGGATTCTAGTGCACAAATCCCCAAAACACGACTGATTGGACAGCAAAAAACTCACATAGACTATGATCCACACAAATTAAATAATGATAAAACAAGAATATCCAAGAAGAACACAAGATATACGTGATTCAACTGACTGTCTACTTATACGAGAGAGCAAGAAGGAATAATCTACCATTACTAATAAGAATTACAAAAACTAGCTCTACACTCTCTGATATCTAAACAAGAGTTTCACTTTAGTGTATCTGAGTTTTTTTTACACTATCTAATCTCAAACTAAGTTTCTATGGCGTATCACTACTTTGTGCCTCACTCTCTATGTATTTTAAGATTTCTAGTGTTAAACCCCCTTTAGATAGACTGAAAACTATGTCAAACCATGCAATAACTGAAACCCTGGCCACTTCAAAAATATGTTCATGTATAGACCATTTGATCGGTCAAAGACAGGTTTCGATTTATCTGCACTCTACAAAGCCTCTAACGACTATGTATTTTACTAACGACTGTTTTTCACCCAACAATCTCCCCCTTATCCTGCACCTCTTTTATGGGTATAGGTGCTCCACCCTCTTTGTTCATAATCATCAATCTTCTATGGTGACTTGACTTTCTTTGACGCTGCTACTTGCCACTGATACCTGTCTGATTTTTCTGTAGCACTCTTGTAAGGTGAAAGATTTCCACTACTCTATTGATTTGAACCAACATCATCCGATTTTTCTAGGTGAATAAAATCTCACCGAGCTCCACATCGACTGTTGCTCTCTTCTCTAACATACTACGCTTATCGAATTGATCAAGTCGCATATATCGGCGATATGAGCCATCACTGCTTACTCCACCTATGTAGAAGTAGTAACTCTATCTATTACTATGTCCTCTGCCAATCTATAAATACCTCTAACATGATGTTTTGCATTTTTATTGTGATCGAGTGATTAAACCAATAACCAAATGTTCAGATACCAGTTGTTGGAATTTTGGAGCACAAATCTTCAAAACACGACTGGTTGGGCAGCGAAAAACTCACATAGACTACGATCCACGCAAAGTAAATGAAGATAGAACAAGAACATCCAAAAAGAATACAAAATTACGTGGTTCGGTTGACTGTCTACCTACACGGAAGGACAAGAAGAAATAATCTACCATTATCAATAAGGATTACAAGTACAAGCTCTGTACTCTCTAATCTCTAAATATGAGCTTACTCTAGTGTATCTGAGCCTCTCTTTATACTTTCTGACCTCAACATGAGTCTCTCTAGTGTATCCTCACACTGTGCCTCACTCTCTATGTGACTTAGGATTTCTAATGGTTAAACCCCATTATATAAACCCAAAACTAGGGCAAATCATGCGAAGACCGAAATCCTATAGTTGCTTCAAAAACATGTTGTTCCGCACAGACCGCTCGAGCTATCTCTAGACAGCTCAATCAGTTAAAGACAGGTCTCGATTTCTCTGCACTCTACAGAGCCTCTAATAACTGTTTTTTACCCCTTTTAGCATTCCACCGCTGTTCGGATGCCCTACAAAACTGAAATGTCAAAAATACGAGACATTAATCTAGCAATCTCCACATTGGTTCAAATTTCTAAACCATCTTGAAGATTTGTTGGCCGCCTCGTCCTGCACCCATTTCACGGGTATAGGTGCTCCACCCTCTTTGTTTATAATCAGCAGCCTTCTGTGGTGACTCCACTTTCTCTAACACTGCTACTTGCCGCTAATCTCTGCCAGATCTTCCTGTAGCTCTCTTGTAAGATGATGAATCTCCACTGCTTTATTGATTTAAACCACCATCACCTGATTTTTATGGGTGAACAAAATCTGACCGAGCTCCACCTCGACTACTGCTTACTTCTCTAGCATACTGTGCTTGTCGATCTGATCAAGCCGCATATATCGAAGATTTGAGCCGTCACTGCTGGACTTCCACTAGTGTGGTAATTGTAACTCTACCTACCACCATGTCCTCTACCAATATGTAGATACCTCTAGCATAATATTCTGCATCTTTATTGCAATCGGATGATTAAACCAATTATCAAATGCTCTGATACCAGTTGTTAGGATTCTATGGCACAAATCCCCAAAACACAACTTGTTGGGTAATGAAAATTCCACGTAGACTACGATTCGCACAAACAAATAAAGATAGAATAAGAACATCTAAGAAGAATACAAGATATAAGTGATCCGGCTGACTGTCTACCTCCACGGGAGAACAAGAAGAAATAATCTACTATTATCAATAAAAATTACAAAAACTAGTTCTACACTCTCTGGTCTCTAAATCTGAGTCTCACTCTAGTATATATGAGACTCTTTTTACACTCACTGGCTTAACCTGAGCATATCTGGCGTATCTCCACATTGTACCTCACTCTCTATGTGTCTTAAGTTTTCTGATACTTAAACTCTTCTTGTATACACTCAAAACTAAATCAAACTATGCGATGACTGAAATTTTAATCACTTCAAAAATATGTTGTCCCGTATAAATCGCTCGATCGATCAAAATAGGTCTCAATTTCTCTGCACCCTACAGAGCTTCTAGTGACTATTTTTCACTCATTTCAACATTCAAACGTTGTCCGAACGCCCTATCAAACTGGAATGTTAAATATACGGGACAACAACCCAACATTAGATGTATGAGATTCAATCACCAAGTGAATTTTATCCATCCCTTTTCAATTTTGAAACAAGTTCTCAAACTGTTTTGAGATTGATTAATCTTTGTTGTTGAATGCAACCCCAACCCAAAACG
>JAOTRH010225462.1:0-10364 GCA_034768845.1 Heliamphora exappendiculata
CGGCCTGATCAACTTGATGCCCCGATCATTTATCCGTTTTGGGAATTGTTGGAAAGGCAGGCAAGTCTTACTGACTGTATGCTTTTATAGGTGCAGTAAAAGAGTTCAGACGTACCGTTTGACCATATCCTACACCACTCCAGGAAAAGGAGGTATATACCCGGCTCTATTCAGAAGGCACCCAATTTGATTAACCAAAATTGACCTTTTGCATATAGTAACTTAGAACTCCCTATTAGGTGCTGCTAACCCTGGTAGGATTATATATTTTGTTAATTGTATGTTTTGATTACATTTGCTAGGATTGCTTGTTTGGCTTAGGCTAATTCCTTTTTTGGGTTTGGCCCAGGCTTTCTATTATCTCTTGTTGTCTAGCTTAGTTTTTCCTCCGGGTTCTTACCCAGGTTTTGTTCTTCACCTTGTTTGATTTTTGCACCTTAGTTTTCTTCTCAGGATCATGCCCGTGTTTTGTTTTGAAGCATCTAAGATAGTTTCTCTCTCTTTTAGGTCCTTCCCAGATCGTTGGTTTCTTCCCTATTGGTGCATTAGGCTTGCTTCTTTCGAGCCTTTGTTATACCCACTTGAGATAGTTCTATTTTTCCACAGTTATGCTGTCTATTTTTCTCTAGAATCCTAGATCGAACTGGTCTCTTAGGGGGTTAGAACTGCCTTCTTGCCAGAGTGCTGTCTGTTTAGGTAAATCTTTCCTCTAGAATTTAGTTGATCCCCTTAGCCATCATTCTAGTTTTTGAGTCGTCCTATTGTTATGCTGCCAGTATGAGCCTAGCAGGGGCATTGTCTCAGCATCCGTGATTATCTATTTATGATTTGCTGTTTCGAATATCTGGGATGTTTGCTATCTATCGTCAAAATTTTATCTGGGAAAGAAAGTATACGATACTAGTTATTCTGCTTTTGGGATCTAGGTTTTCTTTGGGTTCAGATCATTGAGCCAGGAAGATTACAATCGACACGCGTTTGGGCAAGATCGAGGTCAAGCAGACTCTATAGAACATCTGAGCAGCCAGCTGAGTCATCAAAAGTGGCAGAGAATGAAGTTAACTTGACAGCTCTAATGATAGCTATTACTGAGATACAGAGAGCTATGGAGCAGCAGACCTAAGCTCAAAACCAATGTTAAGCACAAATTCGGGTGATTTAGGCCCGTTTGCCAGGTACCAACGGACAGCTGGAAGATACAAACAAGAATAGTGAAGACTTTTGGGACGATAACAAAGGACAGGAGGCACTGCAAGTTACTGTGCCACCTTAGGTCCCCCGCCCGATGGTGGTGTCACGCCCCAAATATTCGGGTCACGCGAAAGCTCACCAAAACACCCATTTAAGGAAAATAGGTTTCACAGTTGATAATCAAAATACAAGTTTTAGATAAAAGATTTCCCAAGTTTAACTCTTATAAATAGTAAATATGCATTCTCATACATAAATAAGCATATCGCCAAAAGGCGTACAAAACTAGCCTAAATAGGCATCACATGCATCAGTGCATGTCTCAAAAAGAAAAAATTACAGCAAGTCTCCCATCATCTCTGCACTAGGTAAACTCCACGTGCTCACTTGAAAAAAAATTTACAGTAAAAATCTCACATCGTGAGCCGAAGCCCAATAGAAAATAAACTGTAAACTGTAATACAAGTCATGCAATCATATGGTGGGAGCGAACTCGACCATAAAAACCCAAATAGGTTTTTCTCTCAAAAACTATCAATTTTTCCATCCTTGAAACTATGCATATAACCTGACAGATATCATGCCACAGTTAAGGAAAAGCAGTAAAACACAACATTCTCCACTCGGGACACGCAGCCGAGGAGACACGATTAAATGCAATTTTATGTACGGACTCTGTCAACTCAAGATAAAGGCAATAACTATAGACTCTCGTCCATTACCCTAGGCCCACATGCTTGATAATTACAAGTTCTATACGAAGTCACAACAACATAACTACTCAATTTATGGGTCAAGCCTGAGGGTCCAGAGCACCCACCAACCACTCAATTTACGGGATTTAACCCGAAGGTACAGAGCACCTACTGCTTAATTTATGGGACCTGAGCTCGAGGTTAAAAAGTACCAAATCACTCAATTTACAGAAAATAACCCGAAGGTACAGAGCACCTACGCTGCGCACATTTTTGAACTTACACCGAGGAGTAATAGAAGCCCAACTCAACAATACCCACTGTCACGGTACATCTAAGGTGGACATTTCAAAATCAACCAGCAAAACATATACACAACACATGTATACAAAAGGAATCTAATCCATGAACCATGGAAATCAAACAAAACATGTTAAAACATGATTTTCACCAAAACATTTTAGAAATCGATACTCAGCCCCAAAGGCTAGCTCCAAACCTTCCACAAACATGTTTTCCCAAACCTCGTTTTCAAACCATCCTTTGGAAAACCTCCGATAACTCTTTTTGAAACCATAGAATCTCATAAAAATCTCGGATAGACATCGCACGAGGAAAGCTTGAACCAAAACACATAATTTTCCAAAACAGCCCAGGTTAAGTCTGCTTGACCCACCTTCTAGTCGATTGAAAAACACACTGGAAAAGAGAACCAAAATAGAAACCATTTCAGTCGACTGACCTCCCAGGTCCAGTCGACTGAACCTCCGACATGATGATCCAATTGACTGAACTCATAGGTTCAGTCGACTGAACCAGCCCATATCATGTTTTTGAGCTTGGGTTCTGGTTTTCAAATCTCAGATCAAGCCTAAAAAATACACGTTTTGATGCCTAGGAGCATACCCGAGCTCTAGGCTATCATAAAACCACGAAAGGTGTTAGAGGCAATACTGCCAAGATCATTATTTTCGTAAAACGATTTTCGATAAAAAATTAACTGGACGGGCAAACGCTGACACGGGCTCCAGATAAAACTTTTGACGAAGAACGATCAAAATAAAATCCGTGCAACCAAAGTTAATTTAGAAGAATATCTCTTGTAGATATAATCTTCAACTACGACTTGATTCTGAGTTGAAACTCCTGTCAGATCTTCGAACGTAGTGTGGGTTACGATCGTCCGAGAACTTGTACCGATAGAACCCCGATATATTTTTTTAAGTCTTGAAAGACAAAAATAATATATCAAGAATGATATGAAAATCCATCCAAACTGGTTCAGCCTACCCTCATAATTATGAGTAAAACTTTTAGTGGAACACTGATACCTACGGGCGATTTCTGAAATTATGGAAAGTCGCAGCAATTTCTGCAATTTTCATAAAATACTAAATTACAGTTCACACTACTAAAGAACTATAATTGCACTATGACCCATAATCTCAAGACCTTCTTGCATTGAGCTCCTATTATTAAATGCTTACATTTTTTCCCATGTTAAGATTCCCGATACCCGCCAATTAAATTTAATTACTAACAATTTAATTTAATCGGTATCTTTATATTCCTTAAACCCTTCCACTTATCTTATTTGACCGCCGGATAATTAAATCCACCTGTAGGGTTTGGCCCAGTCAAAACTTACAAGGATCCTTAAGGGGGTATCGTCAATACAAATTTTTCGGGATGTGTATTCCGTTAATAATTAATTTTTTCCAAATAAATAATATCGCTATCCAACTCACCAGGAATATAGACCCATATAAGATCACACCCTCTAATGAATCAAAATAGCGAATATTAAATAGATGCAAATCAATAATTATTTTCAGATTAAGAGGATAAGCACTATTCATAATAACCTTGGAGTGTGAATTAATTTATATAGTCAGTAGTCAATACTAAATTAATTATCCCAAATGTCCCATTCAAAACACAAAGTGTACTGGCACATATAGTCAGTAGTCGTACGTTGGTATGTCTATTTCCATCTAAACTGTGAACATAAAACTTATATTTTGCAAGAACATAAAAGCTGGTCTTCTGTGTGTAAGCCGTACTCTACACACCAGATTAAATACTATACAGAATATCGGACATCCATGCATAACAAATAAATGATATACATATATTACTCATAAAATAAAAAACTAATTTTATTAAAAATAAAATTAAATACTAAAAACATGGTTTTCAGTATACCAACCCTAACAATCTTCCACTTATACTCAAAACCATGCTGCCATACATCTGACTCCCATGCCCTCTACATGACTATCAAAAGTCTTAACCGGTAAACTCTCTGTAAAAGATCTACAAAGTTGTCTCCTGATGTAAACTTTATGTCTGACTGGAAATCTGAGTCTGTATACCCTAAAGGTACTAGACTGACTGCCTGATAAATCAACATATAATTCTTAGTCTCTTTCAGATAGTTGATTATATTTTCTTTACCTTAGTCCAGTACTCTTGCCCTAGATTAGACTGATATCTGCTAACCACGCCAACGGCAAAGCAAGTGTCGAGTCTAGTGCAAAGCATAGCATACATGAGGCTTCCTACTGCCTAAGCATAACGAACCGCCTTCATCTTCTCTATCTCATCAGGTGTCCTAAGACACTGATCCTTGGATAGAGTGATTCCATGCTTGAAAGAGAGAAACCTTTTCTTAGAATCCTGTATGCTAAAATGAGCAAGGATATCATCGATATACTTTACTTGTGACAAGCCCAACATCTTTTGTTTTTGATCTCGCAAAAGCTTGATCCCAAGGATGTGACTGGCTTCTCCCAAGTCCTTCATATCGAACTGCCCAGATAAGCATACTTTAACCGTAGATAATGCCTCCACATCGTTTTCGATGAGCAAGATATTGTCTACATAAAGTACTAGAATGATCATCACGCTTTCGTCACGCTTCTTGTACACACAGGACTCATCCGAACTTTGATCAAAACCATAAGATTTTATAGCTTGATCAAACTGAGTGTTCCAAGACCTCGATACCTACTTAAGTCCATAAATGGATCTCTTAAGTTTGCATAATATGTACTCCTGGCCCTTTGCAATGAATTCGTCTGGTTGTATCATATAGATACACTCGTCAAGACTTCCGTTAAGGAAAGCTATCTTAACGTCTATTTGCCAGATTTCATAATTGAAATGTGCGGCAATGGATAAGAGAATCCGGATAGACTTCAGCATGGCTACCGGCGAAAAGATTTTCTCATAGTCGATCCCTTCTTTCTGAGTGAACCATTTAGCAACAAGCCTAATTTTGAAGGTTTCAACCTTCCTATCCACTCCTCTCTTTCTCTTGTAGATCCACTTGCATCAAATGGGTTTTATCGCTTCGGGTGATTTTATAAGTTCCCAGACCTGATTGGAATACATAGATTTCATCTCTGAATTCATAGCCCTTTGCCAAAGATCTGCATCTTTATCTTGTAGTGCTTCATTGTAGTTACAGGGCTCGGTATCCAGTTCTGCTGGGATCTTGTCAAAAGACTCTCCCAAGAATATATACTAGTTAGGTTGATGAAGAACCCTCCCACTACGACGAGGCATTACCTGTGTCTGTGTACTAGCAGTAACAGGCTGTGCAGAATTTGAACCATGTGCGTTAACACCCTATTCTTGATTTGCACCTGTCCTGATAATCCTCCCACTACGACGAGGTAATAGAATATCAGTGACTTGTGGTTCCTCTTCCGTTCTACTGGCATTTTCTCTTGGATCTTTCAGAACAATTTTGTTATTGGGTCTGTGATCCATAATATAATTCTCTTCAAAGAATCGGACATTGTTGTTAACAATGACCTTATGATCCTTAGGATACCCCACAAAGAAACAGACTTCTGTCCTCGGTTCCAACTTACTCGCGTTCCCTTTCAGCACATGTGTTGGACATCCCCAAATTCGAATGTGTTTCATACCAGGCTTATGCCCGGTCCACAATTCTATGGGAGTAGAAGGTACTGACTTAGAAGGTATCAAGTTCAGAATGTAAGTCGCTATCTCTAAAGCGAGTCCCCAAAACGAATGTGGTAAACCTGGATAACTCATCATTGACCTTACCATCTCCATAAGAGTCCTATTCATTCTTTCTGCTACACCATTCCACTGTGGAGTACCGGGGGCAGTCAACTGGGATGTAATCCCCTCTGATGATAAGTAGTCCTTAAACTCTCTAAAGAGGTATTCTCTACCACGGTCGGATCATAGTGATTTGATATTTTTATCCAGATGCTTTTCTGCCTCCCCCTTGAATTCTTTGAATTTCTCAAAGCATTCAGACTTACGGTGCATCAGGTAAATGTATCCACACCTTGAGTAGTCATCAACAAAACTGACGAAGTACTCAAAGGCACCTTTAGCCCGGATTATCATAAAACCACACACATAAGAATGAACCAGCTCCAACGGTTCTTTAGCTCTATAGTCTTTGGCCGAAAATGGCCTCTTAGTCATCTTACCCTCTAAGCAAGATTCACAGACTAGAAGTGCCTCCACTTCCAATGAACTCAAAGGTCCATCTGCTACCAGTCTGTTTATCCTTTTTAGATTAATATGACCTAAGCGTAAGTGCCAAAAAAACATTTGATTCATTAAAAAAGAAAACTTTCTCTTATATGGTAAATTAGATGTGTTATTTATTTCAGTTAGTTACAGTATAGGAGAGATTAGAGTAATAATATAAAGATTATCCACCAATGTACCAGAACCAACAACCCGTTTATTATCCTTAATAACCACAGAGTTATTAAAATAAACAAAATATCTGCCTTTAGCCAATACAAAAATAGAAACTAAGTTCCTTCTAATGGCAAGTACATAAAGACAATCTCTCAATATTAAAATTCGATCTCTACCAAAATTGAGAGTGGCATCTCCTACTGCAACTGCTGTTACCTTTGTACTATTGCCCATATGTAGGTAAATCTCTCCATCACTAAGTTATCGGATTTCTTGGAACCCCTGCAATGAATTGTAGACATGATTAGTGGCTTCCGTATCTACACACCAAGTATCGGTAGATAACACCGCCAAACATGTTTTCACAACCAGTGAACAGAAATTACCATGTTTGTTATGCTTTCTAAGAAATACTAGACAGATTTTTCCAGTCGGGTCTAGTTGTAGTGAAAACATATGTCTTTCGGCTTTTTCACACCAGTCTGTGGCCCACTAACTACCCTGGAAAATGTGTCTCCCTGTTTCTGAACCTTTTTCTTCTTCATGTCTTTCGGTCCCGAGAAAGAATCTTTTTCTAAAACAGACACATTTCTTGGTATTGAAGAATAACATTTGTAGTTAAAGCTATATCTAAGTTACATTTCCAGTCAACAAAATTTGGTCCCGTTAGTTTGTTTTCTTTGAGTATTAAAGCGAGTGGGTTGAAATCTATTTTATTCTTGAGAGTCACATAATTAAAAAACTGTTAATTATGATAAGAAAAATTTTAAATTTATTTTAATTTGGTTCCCTCTACCATTTTAAAAATAAATTCGCTAGCAGCTTGGTAACCCGAGAATAGTATGCCATGTTGGGTGGACGTCTACTATCCTTCATAAGACCAGACATGTCAATTCTTTTTAATTTTACTATCTAAGGAACTGACCATACCAAGTAAAATTAAATAGCTAACGTAGCTTTGGTTCACCATATAATAGTAGTGACTCAGATGGAGAGGATACTATTACAAACAGCTAAGTGTCAATCATCACATAATCTCAAATTAATCATTTCGCAATGAACCCTTCAGATGGAAAAGTGATCCACACTAACAATTATCCAGAATTATCTCTATGGGAGGTTTGTACTGGCAATGCCGCAATTAATCTGTCCGATGGGGAGGAAGGTCTTACTGCCAACACGCAAGGTTTAATTGCATTTTTTAGTGAATAAATTCTCTCTTGCACTTTGATTTTTAAAATATTTTAGAGGGTTATAAAAATTCGTTTAATTGAAATAAATTTATTTATTTTGAAAGTCACACGATCTGAAAGAATCAAACATCTTTCCGTGCGTAAGATTTTAAAGATTCTGATTTATCAAACCATCTTTTCGTGTTTAAATGCGTAACAAATAAAATTTAATAATGCACAGTTTTTCTTCCAACTTTTTAGATAAGGTAGTGATTAAAGGTATTTATTTATTTTATTTTTCGTTCCACATTTTTCAAAAAAAATAATTTATTTTGATTAAATATTTTTCCATTTAATTAATTCAAAATTTAGAATTAATTCCCACATTTTTCAAGATATCTGATTTAAAAAAATATATTTTTAAACGTGATATTTTGTAAAAAAATAAAATATTTAAAGTTTTTTTATTTAATTAAAATTAATTAATTAAAAAAAACTTAATTTTATGTTTCATTACAAAATATTTTAATTAAAATCGAATATTTGAATTAATTAAATTAACAGCAAAAATAAAACCAATATATATCTCATCCACGCAATTAAAATATTAAAAAAATAAATTAATTGCAAGATAAATATAAATCCCGATTTTATGATCCGATTGAAACTCTTAAAGAGTTTCAATCTCCTATTAAGATAAGCTTCTAGTGGTTCAATTTTTATCAGCTTCCTGTATTATGATGGTATCATGATTCCTTGCTACTATCTGATATATCAATATATACCATATCAGTCTTGTATATATCAAAATATACATCAAACTAGCCTCGGGAGAGAGAAAGTCGCCGGACCACCACCAGCAGAAAAAATGGCCCAAACCTCAAAAAACGCTGATGTCCGCCACAACACTGCGCAGCCAACTTCCCGAGCCTTTTTTGACAACTTCCCGAACTCGATTTTCAACGTACTTTGTATGAAAAGAAATCTCTCAAAAAGTACTAATTTTTTATGAAAAAATATGCTCGAAAACAGCTCATAAAACCACCAGAAAATGGCCTGAAACTGACTGCCACCGCTCACAGCGCCGCTGCCTTTAACCGCCAACATCCTGAGGCCGTTCTGGCCTCGTCCTAACTCCATTTTCGACGAACTTTATATCAAAAGAAAACTATCAAAAAGTTCTATCTTTCTATCAAAAGAACTTCTAAAAAACAGCCTGAAAAACTGTCAAAAAATTACCTAGAAGCTGCTGCTGTAGCGCCGCCGCCGCCAGAAATAACCGCTGTGCGATCCGTGGCCCGTCAAAACCCAAATCACCGCTAGTGCCATCTCCGTTCTTCGTGGTTTTGGACATATTCAACATATTCTTATTATTTTCTTTCTAATAAACTAGAAAAAAAAACTTAAAAAACATAAAATTATTTTTACGTCGAAACCTATGTCCCGTAGGCTCACATTCGATCTAAAAAATAATTAATCTAACACGATCAATTCCGTGGTTAAAAAAGTAATTAAATCATCATCCATTTAAATCATTCAATCAAACATGAAAAAAATAGATGATCATAAAATCGGGATTAGAACGCCTACAAAACAAAGTTAGCACAGTTCTAAATCTACCCGGCCCCGATAAACCATAAACAAAAAATAAAACGGTTCTGATACCAATTTGTTGGCGACAATACTGCCAAGATCATTATTTTTGTAAAACAATTTTCGGTAAAAAATTAACTGGACGGGCAAACGCCGAAACGAGCTCCAGATAAAACTTTTGATGAAGAACGATCAAAATAAAACCCGTGCAACCAAAGTTAATTTAAAAGAATAGCTCTTATAGATCTAATCTTCAATTACGAATTAAGAGGATAAGCATTATTCATGGTTTTTCGTCAATAATTAATATTTGCCAAATAAATATTAACGCTATCCAACTCACCAGTAATATAAACCCATATAAGATCGCACCCTCTAATGAATCAAAATAACGAATATTAAATAGATATAAATCAATAATTATTTTTGAATTAAAAGGATAAGCACTATTCATAATAATCTGGGAGTGGGAATTAATTTATATAGTCAGTAGTCAGTACTAAATTAATTACCCTAAATGTTTCATTCAATACACACAAAGTGTAGTGGCACAGAGAGTCGGAATAATAGACGATGCTATTATCTGTTCCACGTAACCAAGATAGGCCTACTAAAATTCTGTGCCACAGTTATACCGATGGTATGTCCATTTTCATCTAAACTGTGAACATAAAACTTATATTATGTAAGAACCTAAAATCTAGTATTCTGTGTGTAAGCCGTACTCTACACATTAGATTAAATACTATACAGAATATCGAATATCCATGCAAAATAAATAAATGATATACATATATTGCTCATAAAGATTATCATAAAATAAAAAACTAATTTTATTAAAAATAAAATTAAATACTAAAAACATGGTTTTCAGTATACCAACCCTAACAAAAGGAACATCCCTCTTTCGATTTCATCCAATCGAACGCCGAAAAACGGTTTTAACCCAAAATTGGATTTGAAACATAAATCACTTTTCATGCATTTTTAAATAGTAGAAACACGTAAGATTACA
>JAOTRH010225473.1:0-10364 GCA_034768845.1 Heliamphora exappendiculata
GAAGGACTTTTTTTTAAACATAAATTATCGTTTCTTTCCATGACCTGATGTATGTAGCTAGTTGATAGGACAGGTAAAAAATTATATCAATTTAATAGTTTTTGTTCCGTTTCAATGAGCTTCAAATTCTTGGGTCTTCATCTTTGGAAACGATATATAAATTTATTTTCCCCTTTTTCTGATGTTCTTGATTGTTTGGTTAGTGATTCAGTAACTGTAATTTTGCCAATGCTGCCGTCTTTAGCTTCCTTCATTTAACTTTTGATGTATGGACTTTTCTATTGTGCATATTAAATTTTCAGCTCTTCAATTGAAGGGAGTATTATGTTCTGACTTTTAGAAATGTTCATGTGGCTACTTTGTATTTTACTCGTTTTACACATTCTATGGTCCAAGAGTTCGAACTTAAGTTGTGCTAAAATTTGTAGACTTATCAAATAAAAAATATTAGTGGCAAAAACGTTGTGTTCAAATATATACATGTGAAATATTTCTATACAAATATGTCATTTGGGTGTGGGTTTGGAATTGGCCAAGGAGGAAGTGATGGTCGGTAGAGGACAGTTGGAAAAGTGAAGTTTAAGGTGAGAATGAGTTTGGATATAACAGGGGAGAGAGAAAGAGAAGATAGGAGAAGGATAAAGAAAAAGATGTGGAGGATATTAACTATTAAGGTCATTTACATTTGCCTTTATCTGAGTTAGTATTGTACTATAGTCGAAAATGACATGGGGAAAAGTAGATATTTGAAGGGCTTCAAGGCCAAACCATGGGGGAGTATAACGGATTTTGCCCAGTAAAGTAAATATGAACTTGTCCTTTTATCTTTAGAACTTTTATTCTGATCTCTATATATTATAGTCTAAGTTTTAGGCTTTATGTTTCACATTGTAAGTTCATTTGAGACAAGTATATTCATATTGTAGTTCAGTGCATTACATGTGGACATCATGTTCTTAATCAATCCTAGTTCAAATGAGCATAGCTTCCTTGGATGAAATTATTGTATATAATCCTCTATGCTAATGTACAGGGAGACTTAAAGGTTCACGAGGATAAAAAACATAGAGCAAAGTATCAGGCTTTAGGTGATTCTGAAAAAAAGCTCCAGTTCTTTGCAGCTCGACAAATAGCATGTCGCTTGCTAGGTAGTAGGGATTATCTTTGCCAGAAGGTATGTGATTTCCTTGTCAAATTAAAGCCTTCACTGGGTATTAATGGTTTCTGCGGTACTCCGAAGCTATTTTTTTAAATCAGTAAGCTTCTTGTTACACAGAAGTGTTAATTTCTTTTAAAAATGTGCAACTTTCTAGTGCTGGCTTCCTCCGGAAGATTGCATGTGTATGAAAATCATACCCTGCGCACTCTGGCATGGCATACAGTTCTGGTTGTATATGCATCCGAAGGTTTGGATTTTTCAATTGTTTCGCGCACTGTTTCTGGTTTTAACACCTCAACGTTCACCTGATAACTTTCTCTTTTGGCAGGATTTTCTAAGACAGAACAACACAGGGAAGTTATTATGGCAAGTATTTGGTGTTCAAGCTGCTAGTTTGTGCCTCTTTGGCATTTCTGAACATGAACAAATCATGTGGGATGCATTTAAGCTTGCTGGTATTGACCGATGTTTTGTACACTTCACCTTCATTGGTCAATCTTCAATCTTTTTTTTTTCAATAAAAAAAAACTTTATTAAATAGGAAGGTAAATAGTTACAGTAGGTGTGGTGATAAAGAGGTCCCCCAACAGAAAATGAGAAAAGGGCAACAAAAGGAACGTCAATATATAATCTCTATAAACCACACACCACCCTCCAATCCCGAGATTATTATAAATAACAGTATGCCTTTTAAAGGAGGAGAAATTGAGATGCAAAAGGAACATAGATATCATACTTTATTTCATAAAAAGTTAATGTTCTCAAACTTATCCTCAAGAAATCCTTTCATTCTGTTCCAACCTAATGACCCAAAAGATTGCGAATGTAGCGCAATTTCACAAAATATTTCCTTGTTGAACCCAAAACTACCAAAATAATTCCAAACCATTTGGAAGCACAATATTGGTGCCATCCAACTAATATCCGCCATTCCAAATAGCCGAAGCCTTAAAGGTAGAGCCAATGAACAATGCAAAAGTAAATGATTCATTGATTCTCCATCCCTCCTATACATATGCATTGTTGAGGGTAAAGATAGCTATTTATCCTCGTTTGAATGATGGCATTGGTCATGAGACTTCTACGGGTCAAAGTCCATATAAAGATCTTAATTTTATAAGGTCCAACCACTATCCAAATTCTCTTTTGAATGGGACAAGGGAAAACATTAGGATTATCCATGAGTTTATCAAATAAAGATTTACAAGAAAGTATTTAGCATGCTGTCAATCCTCCAAACAATCCATTGCGGAAAATTATTTAACATGTTAGGCATATACATAACGTAGTGATTGTTTTCCAAACTCACCACGAATTTGGATTGCCAGAGTTGTCTTGGAACTAGATTTTTGCAAGCCAATATTTAAAATTAAGGGCCTCTTCAATCATTTTCTAACAGAAGTTGTCAGTGTAACCTATTCATATGCTAATGTATATTTAGATGAGATAATCTTATTAGCATGATATGAAATAGTAAATATAATCAGAAGAAGTATGATAGGTAAATGTGCTATTCATGACTATATGAAAGCGAAGCAAGTATGGGCTCACAACCTATGATTACATACGCATTTCAATAAAAAAAGAGCTGACACCTGTCCATGTTAGTTTTTTTGGGTTTCGGTCTTCTTCTTTCTTTCTTTTCTTCTTACAGTAACTGATAGTTCCTAACAATTCGTAGCTGTTAATAACAATGTATCATACGAGTCTTAAAACTCATTTCAAGAGTGTGACTGTGGAGAGCCTCAGAATATCATAGGGATAATCTAAAGCTAATTCAGGTTTTATTTGGTTGGACATATTTATTTCCTCTTAGTTGGAGATTCGTAGCTGTTAATAAAAATGTACCATACAATTCTTAAAACTCATTTCAAGAGTGTGACTTTGAAGATCCTCTGAATATCATAGGGAGAATGTAAAGCTAATTCAGGTTTTATTTGGTCAGATATATTCATTTCCTCTTAGTTGGAGATGCCATTCTTTTTTTATTGCGGATATAGATACAAAAACTTCTTCGAATTGAGGCAGGCTTTACTAATTTTCAGCCATAAAGTAAGGTTAAAACTAAGGGTTGAAGGGAAAATATTGGTTGGGGAGATTCTAAATACACACACTTTATTGTTGAGTACACCCACCAATACAAGTGTTTATGCATTGTGTACATGTATCTCAATGCATGTGGTAGGTGTACTCAACAAAAATGTGTTCTGTTGGTCGGGCATGAATGGGACAGGTTAGTCAATCGTTTTGGGGTTTGGGTAATGGATTTTCAGGTTATATAATTTGAGTTTGATTAGAGGTTAAAGGTAAATCCCGCAAGCAGCCGCTGCAGCACCATGTTTGTTGAGGAAGCACTGAGGAAAAAAAATAATGAAGAGGAATAGAGTATAGAAAAAGATGAGAAAGATTGCGGGAAATACTAGGCACTCACACCTAGGTTCTTTAGGTACACCTATGAAAAGATGCATCACACTTCTCAAGTAAAAGGTGGGAGAAGATTCAGCCCTTCATCTTTTCTGATAAACTAATACATCACATCGTATTGCCCCGCCCCACCCTGAATGATCGGTTGGTGGTTAGGCATCCCATGGAAACTACTGACCAAGCATGAGATTAACTCAAGCATAAGATGGAAAGTTCCCCATATTCCATTTCATTGGCATCTGAAATAGATCTAAACAAATTGTGTAGAGCCCAATAGTTTTTTACCGACTTGATACAATTAACAATTAAAAGAAAAGAAAAACTCAAAACATGCCATCAAAATGGCGTTTCACTTCACTACTAGTGCAGTTGTAGTCCATTTCTCTTTTTTTCTATATCCGAGTACTCTGTTTCACAGGGTGGGATGATACCCCACCATCTATGAGCAGTAGTGGCATTGGTTCTTTGAGCGGTGGGCATCCTCTATTCTTATTCTTGTTAAGGGGTGACTCTTGAAAGAGGGTTACTTCTAGAAAGCTCGATTGAGGAAAGAAAGGAAAGAAAGAGGTAAGACAACACACACACACACACACACACACAAAAACACATACATGTATATATAGGGGCAACTTGATGTCCAAGAAAACTTGGTGCCCAATAAATTTTTGGGGCCGAAGAAAATGCAAAGACTAGGGTTGTATCTGGCCATGAAAGTCTATTAAACTTGAATTATGCCGAGTAAATTAGCCATCCAACAACATCCCATGCTGGCAGCCCACTTTGGACCCCTAAAGACAAAATTACAGAAGTTGCTTGACTTAAAAATTAAAGAAACATACATGGTAGTAGAAAATTATAGCAATTAGTTTCCTAAGCAATTTTGAAGTAGGAACCTTACCAAATAACTATGTAAGCCTTCAACTCTGGCTTTCCCGTTCGTTTGTTATACTTCCTAGACTTTCCCTGCAGAATATTAGCGTGAAAAATGCATACTACAGTAGTAGCATTGTGGAATTTGCTTTTGCTAATTTAACTGCAGTCCTCAAATGCAGTTTATTAAATGAATGCTTGTCAAATATAATTATTGGCCTTGATTCTGTTTTAGGAGGTTATCATACTATGGAAACCTAGATATAATGTCAATTCTTGCGACTTTTACTCTCTTAGCATTCCTTTATTTTTTCAGTATCCATATCTTTGGAATGGCACAATTCTAATTGTTTTCTATGCCAATTTCAGGGAAAGACAAGGTTTGGTGCCTTTATCCCAATAAGAATGCACCAATCAAGTCAGTTCGTGATACTTTTAGTCAAGAATCATCAACAGATCCAGAGTGCAAACTGAATGTGGTATTATTTTCTTTGTTTCTTTTTTCTTCTAAATCATAAAATATGTTGATTGTCCATTCATAAATTTTCAGATATATTCTATGGAAATAGGGCCTCACATATGCATGAGCACCTTATTCCTTGTGTTTGTGTCTGAAGGAAAATAGGTCCATTTGTCTCATCAAGGACGATGCGAAATGGTCTTTAGAATTCAATTTATTCCAAAAGAGCCTTATTATGGCAATTGGGAGTTTGCAACATGATTTATACTTGCAATCTCTATCCCTGACCATTTTACTTTATCATTGGTCCATTGCGACAACTGTAAGATAATTGAAAGGGGTTAGTCTTACTTGTGTAGGATAAGAAATGTCAATCGATGTTATATGCACTTTTTGTGAGGGTGTGCGCTTGATGTAGTCCCATGCTACTTAATGTGCAATTTCTTAATTCTTATTTCAGTTCAACAAGGAAGTAATTTTCATGTTGGTTCTGCACAGACAAATGGAGACAAAACTCTGAACTTTGTTTTGCTCGACGGTACATGGAACAACTCTGCTGCAATGTTCAGACGTTTAAAGGTCATACTGCAAACACAGTTTTTCTTACTTTTCCTTCAATAGTTTTGCATTATAATAGTGTGTTTACATGGGTTTAACCAAAAGTATATGCTGCTATTCTTCTGTGGACTTGGCATTTGTCATGCCATATATTCTTGGACCATGAAGCACTGGTGCAGGTATGTGGTACGGTACAGTGTGATACGAGTACATTGGTATGCTGAACATTTTAAAAATAGGGTACCGGTACGCCGATGGTACGGTGGTAAATTTATTTATTTATTTTTTTACTTTTTAGTATTGCATTATATATGCTAAATATATAATTACTTTTAGCTTATTAGAAGATCAAAGAGATGTTAAATTTTATTAGCTTTGTTGTCCCAATGTTGTGTCTTTGGCGATTACTAGTTTGGACGGCAAACAAGGATACTTATTGGGCTGGAAGACGATTGCTTTGACTATTGTATTGGTTAAAAGTTGTCTTCAACAGTCGCAAAGCCCAAGAGAAAGTATTAGAAGATATATTTTATTATACAAATTTAAAATTTTGGCATTTTTATTAAATAAAAAATCTAAATTATGCTTTTTAATACTCATTAATACTCAAATTTGTCTTTCAAAAGAGACAATATATATATAATTTATTCTAGTACTCTTCTAGTTGTCAAAGCCTTCGTATAAGTCTTAAAATACCCATTTACGTACCCAAAACGTACTGCTGTCCCACCCAAAACGTAACTATGGCGTACCCAAAACATATTGGTGGCGTACCCAATAGTTGAAGAAGTATTTGACACTTTTTTTTATGTACTCAATACATATTTTTCTGTATCGGAGCTGAAGCCATTCCTAGTACGTGTATGGCAACATTTTTGAAGTACCCATATTTCATAGATCCTGGACCAGTTGTTCTCTATTTCCCGCGTCATTCCCATGAAACCTCTAATGTAAACCGTAACACCTTCCCCCTTCAGTAAATTTGACAATATGTTGGTTATAAAAATACCGGAGAGAAAATCTGCCAAGCTCAATCAAACCATCGAATGCAGAAATTCTTGAATACAGGAACTGCATCACCTATCATTTTCTATAGATTTATTGTTTGTATCCTTTAGTTTTCTCTTATTTGTTTATATATTATGTTCGCTTTAGTCTTCTCTGATCATGTATTTAGCATCAATTCATCTTTGAGTTTAGTTCACATCGTGCTGGTATAGTTTACTTTGACTTCTTTGAGTTTATATTTGACAGGCTGCTTGTCAATCATGAGAATACGTGAGATTTTAAGTATTATATAAATGACGAAAATGCTTGGATGGCTTAAACATTTATGCGTACTATGGGTAGGTAATACCGTGGATAAAGAAAATGGGTTATAAGGGAAGGAGAATGTGGAATATTGACTAAAGGTGGGTTTGATATGCCAATGGGAAGTGATATTGTGGTCTCAATGTTAAAATCTGAACTGATCTCTGCTTTCTTACACTTAATTCTGCCCACATTTATTCGGTGCTTTCTTTCAATATCATCAGATTCTCTTGCCATTGTTGTAGCCCAAGGAAAAAAAAAATTCCATTTCAAATTGTGTCACGTTACATTTTGATGTTTGTGCTTCAACTTCCACATGATTTTCAAATTGAACTAGAAACCCCGTAGGAATGTGGAGGCAACCCGACATTAACATTGGTCCATCACAAAAGATTGGTCCAGGAAGGATTTTCCTCTATTGATTTCTTTTCTCTCTTCTGGGGCCCTTCTGTTTCCCATTGCCAACCAGTTATGTTTCCTTGACAATCTTGACTTGGAAGTAAAATATGGTACAGGGATATGTTCCTCATGTTTTGCAACTCAAAGTCAACATAATAATGAAAGCACAGGGTTGAGTATAATAAGACAGGTGGTTTATAGGAAATAATCCAGTTTTTCTTCTTTTTCTCCTTTTTTATGTTCTTACAATAGCAATTCTATTTGAAATTAACTTTTCTTTTTCTTTTAAAAAAAAGAAATAGTTGAAGTGGAAAGCATAGCTTGTGTATGCATGCTACAGGAAAGGTTAGGGTTATAACAAATCCGAAGTAGGATCAATGAAATTCGAATGCAAAAAGATAAAGATCGGAACAAGAACAAACATATTGTTTCACTATGATGAGGGATACAAAGTTACATCGGAATTGCCCTGCGCTACAATATATATAGACAGGGTTACAAGTCTAACAATTACCAAAAATACCTTTAAAACAGTGCAAACTCACTGAGGAGTTGGATCCGCAAACTAATCAGGTTCTACACAACTTAACAGACAAATGGTTATTCGCACGATTTTCTATGGGCTCTATAGAAATTATTTTGATGTGAATTGGTTTATTGGCAGGATCAAGCAAAGGAAGTCTGGGGAGAGGACCTTCCTTGCATATCTCTGGCCACAGGTGCATCGGCAATGCATAAACTTAGGTCAGATATTCACATGAATGTTAAATCACTTTCATTTGGGCTTATGATGTGTCAAATTATTTCTGGGATTTTCATTTCATTTCTTATTGTTTCTCTTGGGTTTCAGCTTAACTATCCCTTCTTGTTGATGTTGGTCTTAACCTAAGTAGCATGGACATGTGACACGACACTGACACGTCGACATATAAATTTTTTAAAAAGGCATTGCACAGTATGTTTAGGACATGTTAAATTTTTTAGTTTTTATGTACTTATTATGTATTAAATATATAAATAATTTTTTCAAAAGTAATACAAAAATATGCATCAATTGAGGCCTTAGTTAAAGAAATCCCCCCCCCCCCCCTAAAAATAAAAAAAAGATAAAAAAGAGATGTGAAACTATAAAATAAAAAAGGGTGAAGACGAGTGATAAATGTGCTCTGCGATACATCAATGTCTGACCCTTGATTGCAATGAGCAGAAGCTTCTTAGGGCCGGAGCCATCGTATGACTTTAATTCGCCGTCAGTGATTTCTCCAACCTAAACAGGAGGAGGCAATGGCTGCATCTCCCCTTGGAAATCCCTGCTTGACCTCTCGGAGTGACTATTGGATGACCCAAACAGCGACGGGATTAGATAGTAGACGGCGAGGCCCAGAGCAAGTCCAACGAAGAAGGTTGCCCGCGAGAGTCCGGTGTAGACAATTATGGCTTCTTTAAGGGTCTCCCAAATTTGCAGGGCCATGATTTTCTCCGATGGAGAGAAGAGGAGATGGGGGGAGAGGATCTGCAGAAAGGGAAGGCAGAGGCCTTTCATCATATAAATGTTTCAAAACATACTTAGTAGGTATAAGTTAGATTGTGAATAATTCAAAACATTATTATTATGAAAAGTTAGATAGGACTTGTTCGAATGATTCAAGAAATATCATCTAGGCATCTGTGAAATGTCAAAAAAGTGCCTGACTATGAAGCATAGGACACGATGATTTTAAAAATATCAGGACATGGACACGGTAGGGATATGGCAGAAAATATATTTTTATTTATATTTTTATTCCATGTTTATAAATAGAACATTCATAAATAACTTCAAAAAAAAAGATAAAGAAAAAATTGAAAAGATAAAGAAAACAATTAAAAAAGAGATGGAGAAAAAAAGAAAAGAAAAATAACCAAAAATGACTAAAAAGATAAAGAAAAAACTAAAACAGGAAAAAAAAAAAACCAAGAAATAACTAAGCAAGCCATTGTCGTCGAATTATTCAAAGACTTGAAGGAAGAAAAAACCAAAGAATAAAAAAAGAGAGGAGAAGAAGAGAGAAGAAGATGCAGACAAGCAGAAATAAAAAAAAGAGAGAGAAGTTGCCAAAAATATAAGGAAGAAAGGAGAGTGCTTATTAGAGGGTGATTAAAGGTTGTTGGTGATTGTCGTTGATAAGATTAAGGTTATCGGTGGTTGTCGAGTTCGCTAGTGAAGGTCGCAATGAGTCGTGAAGTCGAGAGGTCGAGTATTTTTTTCAAATTGAGCATTGAGGCTCGTAGAGTTTTTTATTTCATCATTGGGCTTGGTGTGTCCGAAATTGGACTTGCGTGTCCCTTGAGTGTTCCTCGGCATGTCCAACTAGAATTTTTTAAAAAAAAATTAGGACACGCTACATGACGTGTCCGACACGTGTCCTAGCGTGTCCAACACTGCTACAGCACCTATTTTGACGTGTCCGTGCTTCATAGGTGTTTGATATTAAAATTTTAATATTTTTAACTAAGATACATTTTAAAAGTGTCAGACACACTTTTAAGAGTATCGGTGTTCAACATGACATGCTTTTTCGGTAGAAGTGTACGTGGTTTTTAGGTCGTAACCACTTTTTGTGTTTGGAAGTCAGGCCCCAACCATCATGGGATCGAACTTGTACAGCAGGGGCAGCAGTTGGACTCCTCGAGCAGCTGCAACTTATTTCAGAGTTCAGCTCGTTGGGATTTGACAAACAGGCTGAAGCCGTAGAGGATGCTTTGGTGGTTTTGTTAGATTCACTTACTGCAAGACGGCTTCGCATGGGCAGGTCTGTCACTCGAAGAGAAAGACACAATCGCGATATCTGCTAACAGGTGACCAGAAAACACGGCATTGTAAGTGGTGGGATGAAGTTTTTTTTTTTTTTAAGATTTCTCCCATTATTAAGGCTTCTCATTTTTAAAAGTTGCGTTTGTGGTTTTCCCTTTATGTGAACTTGCTGAGCAGAGTCCGTGCTGCTATCAATGTTTATGAACATTGGTTAAATTCCAGTGCTTAACAACTGAGAGTATTGCATTAAATAGAAGAACAAGAAGCAAAAGGGGTTGCTTTGACAGTTACTCTGTTCATTTCTGGGTTTTGGCCTCTGGTTTTCTATGACAGGGCAAAGCTCTCCTCAATACTCTGAACTCTCCCGTGGGGGGGGCGGGGGGGGGGGG
>JAOTRH010225484.1:0-10364 GCA_034768845.1 Heliamphora exappendiculata
TATCTCTCTCTCTCTCTCTCTCTCTCTTGCATGCTCTCATTCTTATATCATCTCTTTTTCTCTCACACACATTTTCATCTGCTATGAGAATGACAAAAAGTCAAAAAAATTAGGTAAAGAAATCGGGTGAAGGTTTGGAATGTGTTAACCAGATAAAAGGGTTCGGGAGCTAAGGTACGAATCGAAAAAAGTGTTAGGCACCCCGTTCGCCCAACCAAAAGGTTGGCCTCTACTAATTATCATTAGTTATTCATAAAATTTCTCAAATGCATGCAAATAAAGAAAATAAAGATAAAGAAAAAATATTCAAAATCAAATATAAAAAATACATAACATATATACATAGCACTCCAAATTAGAACAAATAAATTGATAAAATCATAAGTCCTAATGTATGCAATTTTCAATTAAAGGATACATGAAACACTCCCACATACAATTTCGTCAAAATAACCTAGTAGTATGTACTACTATTAAAAGAAAAGAAATGCTAATTGAGTTAATTATTAAAATATAGCTTAAGGAACTTTTTATGATTTTTGAGTTTAATAAAAAAAAACAAAGCTATAAAGAGAGAATAAAAATAAAATTTTATAAAGAAATTAGAGCTAATAAAGAAATTAGAGGGCTATATTATGAGAGGAATGAAGTTAATAATAAAAGAGAAGGAAATAAAATAAAATACTAAAAGAAAGTTACACTACTATTGAAAAAAGAAGTAAAAGAAATAGAAAATAAAAGCTATAAAAAAAAATAAAATGGAACTTTAAAAAGAATATTAAACTAATATTTAAGAGAAAAAGAAACATTAAACTAATAAGAAAAGAAAATGGTGCATTAAAAGAAAATTAAAATTACTAATAAGATAGAGAAAATAAATAGAGTATTAGCATTAAAGAAAAAAAATAAAAATGAGATATTAAAAGAGAAGAATAAAAGTTATCTTACAAGAAAAAGAAAGCAAAAGAAAGCAAATGCTAGAAAGAGAGTATTAAACTAATACTAAAAATAAAGAGGTATTTAAGAAATAAAATATAAAAAAAAATGATAAAGAAACTTTAAACTAATAATAAAGGAAAAAAATAAAAATAAAAAAATAAATAAGCACAATTATTTAATTAAAGGATATTGATGTAATATTGAAAATTACATTCATATAATGTCAGTACCTTGATTATAACAATTAACAACATTAATAAGTTGTCATTGCCGAAAATATTGGCACTAATTAATGAAAAAAAATAAAAATGACAATGTGCAAAATGTGAGTGTGTAAACTAAAAAAATTAAAACAACTAAATAAAATAAAATTTAAGCAACTAAATTAAATGAAGCAATGTGAATGATGAACAAGATTAACTATGTAAATAAAAAAGAATACATGAATTGAGATTAAATATAACCCGATCACCTCAAAAGAAAGAGAATAGGGTAAGAAAGACCGAGGATCCAAGTGAGCTACCTGGATTGCTTAAGAATCCTCAAATTGGGAGGAATGTGCTTTGATGTGCCAATCCTCGGGTGGTGATCCAAGCAAGGCTCCAATGTAGGCGTCGAAAGTTTGAATCTCGGTATTTCGACAGAGTTTCGGCGTCGGGGCTCGGATTGCTCGGCGACTAGGCAGAGTTTCTCTCACTAAACCTCTCTCTCAAAATTTATCTTGAAAAACGTATCAGAGGTATGATATTTATAGAATTCTTCTACTAATGAGATGCTGACACGTTTTGGGACACGTTAGGGTTTTGGAGTTGGCTGCCGCCGGGTATGAATATAGTGGTCGCCACATCAAAAGAAGCTTTCAGAAGGTTCTTCTGGCAGTCGCCATAATGCAAGTTGGCGGTCGTCACGATGAAAGGTGGCGCTGCTATGTTGAAGGTGGAGGCCGTCATGTTGGAGTTGGAGGCCGTCATGATGAAGTTGGAGGGCATCATGTTGGAGTTACTTACGTAACAAGTTATTGGTAGTTTGACATAATTTCATTGGTTTTGACAGTTTTGACGATTGGGTTCAAATACCAAACTTGGATCACTTTTCGAGGATTGTACTGATGCACTATTCCACCTGTTTTCATTATCGAATTCGCCTAAGATTAGGCGGGGTCAAATTTGGGTGTCTACAGTTGCACCACTTTGATATAACTTGCGTAGCAATGCGTCAAGCAAGTTATATCAAAGACCCAGAGACAACATCCATTTGGTCGAGCCGTCAATCTTAGGCCACACACAAGTATGCATATGTTGTTGGTCGTACTTGAATTTTCATCGAGCTGCCTACGTACCCCGTTTTGCTAGGGATCAAACCAGAACGTAGTTCATGGGGCAAAATGCAAAGATGTAATGATAAGA
The DNA here is from genome assembly GCA_034768845.1 of Heliamphora exappendiculata. Classification (NCBI taxonomy): domain Eukaryota; kingdom Viridiplantae; phylum Streptophyta; class Magnoliopsida; order Ericales; family Sarraceniaceae; genus Heliamphora; species Heliamphora exappendiculata. Next base: position 2,346 of record JAOTRH010225484.1, read on the forward strand.
GACATGATGTGGATGCTAACATGAATAAATGCTAACATGATGCAGATAGGTATAGTGTAATGCAAACACGAGTCAGTTTAAGGTCATGAGGAGGACCGACGAGTGAGTTTAAGGTCATGAAGAGGATCGACGAGTCAGTTTAGGGTCATAAAAAGGACCGATGAGTCAGTTTAGGGTCATGAGGAGGACCGACGAAAAAAATATCAAACTTATAGGTCGAGTTAAGACTTTAAAAAATTCAGGACGAGGTGCAGGATAGAGTTATGACTTAGATTAGATTTATTAGAAGCGAGATTAAAAGCCAAACTATGGCTTAAAGTAAATCTTATCGAAGAAATCCTGAATTAAATTTGGGATGAGGTGTGAGATAGAAATAATTGAAAACCAAGTTAAGGCATAAAACTATCTTTACCGGGAAGGATAACCATGAATTAATAGGTCGATTCAAAACTTAAAAACTCATATGCCTAGCGCACTAGGGCTTTGAGAGATTTGCCTGGTGCACCAGGGCTTGGAACATAGAATGTCTAGCACATTAAGGCTTGAGAAACCTAAGACGCCTTCTGCACTTAGGACCTAGACGCATTATGGACTAGGGTTTGAAGAAAATCTAAGACACCTTCTGAACTTAGGACCTAGACGCCTTATGGACTGGGGTTTAGAGAAAACCTAAGACACCTTATGTACTTAGGACCTAGACGCCTTATAGACTAGGGTTTGAAAAAAACCTAAGACACCTTACGGACTTAGGACCTAGACGTCTTTATGGACTAGAGTTTGAAGAAAACCTAAGACACCTTTAGGACTTAGAACCTAAACGCCTTATGGACTAGGGTTTAGAAAAAACCTAAGACACCTTATGGAATTAGGACCTAGACGCCTTATGGACTAGGGTTTGAAGAAAATCCTAGACACCTTACGGACTTAGGACCAAGACGCCTTGTGAATTAGGGTTTGGAGAAAACCTAAGACTCCTTACGGACTTAGGACCTAGACGCCTTATGGAATAGGGTTTGAAGAAAACCTAAGACACCTTCTGGACTTAAGACCTAGACGCCTTATGGACTGGAGTTTAGAGAAAACCTAAGACACGTTATGGACTTAGGACCTAAACGCTTTATGGAGTAGGGTTTGACGAAAACCTAAGACACCTTACGGACTTAGGACCTAGACGCCTTTATGGACTAGGATTTGAAGAAAACTTAAGACACCTTCTGGACTTAGGACCTAAACGCTTTATGGACTAGGGTTTAGAAAAAACCTAAGACACTTTATGGACTTAGGACCTAGACGCCTTATGAACTAGGATTTGAAGAAAACCTAAGATACCTTATGGACTTAGGACCTAGACGCCTTATGGACTAGGGTTTGAAAAAATCCTAAGACACCTTCTGAACTTAGAACCTAGACACCTTATGAACTAGGGTTTGAAGAAAACCTAAGATACCTTACGGACTTAGGACCTAGACGCCTTATGAACTAGGGTTTGGAGAAAACCTAGGACTCCTTACGGACTTAGGACCTAAACACCTTTTGGACTAGGGTTTGAAGAAAACCTAAGACACCTTCTAAACTTAGGACCTAGACACCTTATAGACTAGGGTTTAGAGAAAAACCTAAGGATCGTCACTCGCACACGAACTTAGGGTTAAAAGTATTTGCCTGGCGCACCAGGGCTTAGAATGCCTAGTCTTCTAAGGCTTAAAAAATTTGCTTGGCGCACCAGGGCTTAGGGAACCTAAGGGTCGTCTTACGAACCTAGAACTTAGACAGTGCATCGCATACGACTGGGATTTGAAAAAAATTTACCTAACGCACCAGGGCTTGGATCAACGAACCATTGCTGAGGGGTGCTACACAGCTTTTAGGATTCACAGGCTCATATTTTCTGCTTTGGTCTTGAAAAGTTATGCCCTACTGTAGAGGAGTTCACTGTCATTCTTTGTCTCGTCCCACGGAAGTTCATGCCAATACCTTCCATATTCATCATACATCATTGTGGTCAGACTGGCCAAGAGGTTTCTTTCTTCATCCATGAGAATTCACTAGACACAGATTATGTCCTACCAGTTCCCTTGGTGACTTCAACTTTTAGTTGCGATGCCGTTATGTTCTGTGCATCTGTCTGCTTGTCCAGTGCCTTCTGGTTTCCTATGACGGCCGAGTTAGCACTATTCTGGTGGACATTGCTGAGCCAATAAGGGCAGAAAAAGACTCAGTGCCCCTAGTTTTGGCTGAGACCCTGATTGATCTAGATGCTATCCATCGGGGTGTAACCCTGCCTTTTGCCGGTAGTTCTCTTCTTCTCCAAGGCGAAACTCAAATCTCTCATTTTCCCGTTCTTCTCTCATTTTGTTGATTTTTCCTTGATTTTTACCGCTCTTCTCTCCTTTTGCTGATTTCTCTCATTTTCCTGATTTTTTCTCGATTTTTACCGCTCTTCTCTCTTTTTGCTGATTTCTCTCGATTCTTATTTCTTTTCTCTCTTCTTAGATATGGCTGATTGAGAAGGTAAATCTTCTGCAAAAATAGGGTTCGAAATGGTACAGCACTATTGCCTTTGTCTGTCATATTTTTTACTCGATATGCACTCCCGATGCGGCTTGGAGACAGTATCTTTTTTTGGTGACTAGAAGAGACATCACTTGCCAGTGCTCTTGATGGCGGATCCCCTTTTATGACTTTGACCATTATGGACCATCTAAATGTTTTGCTGATTGGTCTACGACTGTCCATTTTCTTCCATCCCCATCGGATCATGAGACAGTTTGGTTGAGGTCGTACAAGGTCGTATGTATTCATCTTCCTTTCAGGCCCCATTTCTGGTGTAGTATCAGGAGGTTTGACCATCTTGTTCACTAATAGAGATGCGAAAGTTATCCCACACTGAGCTCCCTAAGGAGTATAAGGCGTGGTTGGTACAGAAAAGAGAACAGAAACCGAGAAGAGGGAGAAGAACAAGAAGCAAAGAGGAAGAAGATTTGAGGAACTTGTTTTATTTTTAGAATTTTGTAGCTTTCTTTTTTATTTAGAGTTTGAAACTTGCGTGCCCGCCCTTTATTTTCAAAACCTTGTGATCGTAGATGAAATAATGAAAACTCAACGTTTATCTGAAAAAAAGTTTCCAATTATTTAAAGTTTTTGGATTCTTGCAATTAAATAATTTTATTATCAAAACTCAAAGATAAATTTGCATTGATCATTACTCGGATTCAAAGATAGCTAAAACAAAGAAGGTGCTCGGACTTCTTAAAAGAAGCTGCCTACTATCCTAAAAAGTGAAATCAGGCCGTAACGTAGTTCGAGCTCGGTTTAGTCTCGGGTATTAACACTTTTCTTTTGTGATGTCCTAATTTTTGCCAAGGTCGCCCTTTCGAATTTTTGGCCTTGTGGGCTGCTCTAATCTTTTGCCTAGGTCGCCTTTTCGATTTTTAACCCAGTGAGCTTTTATCTTATTTTATTTTTCTCCCAATTGTAGTATTTTTTAAGTTGGTTCAAGTTGATTGAAGTAGAGAACGTGTTACCATCTAGATCTATGAAGATTACAACACCACCAGTCTTAATAGCCTTGATCAGATACGGCCAGGTCCAATCTGGCTTAAACTTGCCTCTTGGGTCGAAAATAAGAGTCTTGATTTCCTTAAGAGCCAAGTCACTTTTTCTCAGGTCCCGGGTCTTAAAAAATTTTTTGTTGAATGCTCGAGCTATCCTCCTTTGGTATCCTTGTATGTGAAATAAGATTTGTAATCTTATTTTAGAGAAGCACTTCCATCAAATTCTTCAGCCATTCTTCTGGGGTTGAGCTGCGTTTTATACTTCTTGAACATTTCAAAGAATTTCTGCAACACTATGATATGGCCGTCTTGATCTTAGGACTTCACAATCATATCATCTACATACACTTCGACTTCCTTGTGTATCATGTCATGCAATAAGATAGTTGCAGCCTTTTGATAAGTTGCCCCAGTATTCTTCAAATCGAATGGCGTCACGCGGTAACAGTAGGTGCCCTACAATATAATAAATGTCATCTTTTCTCTAACTTCTGGGTTCATTAAGATCTGATTGTACCTGAAGAAGCCATCCATAAATGATAAAAGAGCGTTCCCCGCTGTGCTATCTACCAAGACGTCAATGCGCGATAAAAGCCGTCCTTCAGACTAGCCTTGTTGAGATTCTAAAAATTCACACAAACTATGATGCATCCATCCTTCTTCAAAACCAGCACAGTGTTGGTCACCTGCTTCGGATACTTGGTTACTATAAGAAATCCAGCGTTGATCTGCTTGGTGACTTATTCTTTGATCTTCAGAGCCCATTCCGGTCGTATCCTTCTCAATTTCTATTTAACGGTTTGGCATCGAAATACAAAGAGATATGGTATTGGATAATATCGAGATCAATTTCGGGCATATCCGCCGATGATCATGCAAAAATATTTTTGAATTTTTTTTAATAAAGTCATTAATTGTTCACGTTTAACTGAAAATAAAGAAGAATCAATTTGGACATTTTGTAGATTAATTTTATTACCCAGATTTATTGACAAATTTTATTCAATTATTGGTTGGACACGCATTTTTTTTCTCTTTTTTTATTAAAGTTTGTAATTATTCGGGGACATCCCCTTCAAATTGAAAATTATTAGAAAGCGTACAAAATAAAGGAAGCAACGCAGAATAATCAAAACTTTCGTTTATTTCATTGATATCAAATAGAGCAGGGATTACAAAATCGAAAGCAAAATAAGAGGGTGGACAGACAGATGTGCCCTCGAACTCGACATCCAACTGATCAGAATAAAGCAGAAACTTACAAAACTCTAACTTGACTTGAGACTTGAATCATGCAAAACACAAGAATTTAAAAACCAGCTATGACATTCGGTGCAGATGGAGGTGGAATGACCTTATTGTCAATGAGATCCTGAATGCCATGGTGGAGTTTCAGACAGTTGTCGGTTGGGTGTCCATGGCTCTGATGGTATGAGCAATATATGATGGGATCGTAGCGTAGCGGTAAAGGGTTAAGAGGCGGCATTGGATCAAGAAGCTTTATCAACCCTTTCTCGACAAGTCGATTTAGGGCCGTGGATAGAGAGATATTAAGGAGAGTAAAAACTCTCCTTAGCGTTTTTTGCTTTGACGACTGGTCGTTTCTGGGAGGAAGTGATGAAGGTAAATAATTTGATCGATCTGATTGGGGGTTTAGCAAATTCACATCGTTAGAGTGAGATGTAGGGTTAGTGGAAGAGGTGAGATGATTTTGGTTGTTGGATGGGTAAGGTCTTTTCAGCTTTTGGCTCAGCTCGGCCTCCTTGATATCACCAGATTGGATTGCATCTTCTATCTGAACCCCAGCATCAAACACCTGCTCGAATGTAGAGAGCAGCTGTGTGATCAAATAACGCTTCAGAGGAGATTGAAGATTCTTGACTAGAATCCTCACCTGTTCCTTTTCTGTTGGTCGATTTGTCATTTTAGCTGCCTTTCCCCTCCACCTGGTCAGAAAGTCTATAAATGACTCTTTGCTTTCTTGATGAGTGGTCTCTAGCTCCCGAGTAGTTACATCTAGCTGGACATTATAACTGTATTGACTGATGAATGCAGTGGTTATATCTTCCCAGGTTCTAATCTTAGCCACTTCTAGAGAGATGAACCATCTTTGTGCTGCCCCAGAAAGTGATCGGTGGAATAACTGAGCCTTAAGCTGGTCATCGATCCCCATGGAGGATAGGGTCTCGACATACATTCTCAGATGAATGCGGGGTTCTCCGGTGCCATCGAACTTCTCCATCTCCGATATTTTGGACTTTTCAGACAGTTTTGCATATGGGAACATGCATAAATTGCCTACATCTAGCATATATTCTTTTACTCATTTTTCCTTTCTCAATACCTTTTTCATTATGTCAATCTTCTCCGCCAGCGCGAATTCCCTAGACTGAGCAGTAATCTCTTCTTCTACCACCACCGGGCGGGGAATCCGAGGTGGTACAGCAACTTGTGGTGCATCATGTGCCTGATTATCGTCCCAGAATGTATAAGGTTCGCGAGGACGTCAATTTACTCCGCGCGAATGTATAAGGTTTGATTCCGCATGTACAGATGGTTTGGCAGGAGCAGCAGAAGTTTATGGCGTTTGTCAACGCTCGGCTACCTCCTTCCCAGTGATTTCTTAGCCTCTCCTTGGAAATTCTGTGCCAAAGGGGGGAGATTTGGTATACGGTATATCTTTTTGGAGATTTGCATCATTTTTTTTATGTTGGATGCATTGTTGGGTATATCTTTTTTGAGATACATTGTTGGTTTTCTGTGTATATTTTTTTCTTTGGATACGTTACATGGAAACTCTTTGGTTTGGTGGTATAGTTTCTCAGTCACACTTGTATAGTCTTGCATCTTATTGCTATTTTTGGGATATGTTGGATAGATGGTTGTATCATGTGTGTGAATCTCTAAATATTTTTTTGTTTGGATCACTGTACTTGGGTGTTGGCATTCTTGGGTATTGTGTTTTTGCCTCCTGGTTATATATTACATTGCATGCACTTGCTTTTGGTTGATCTATACCTCTTAGCTATGGGATCTATTAGTTTTATTGGCTTATCTTGTGTTTGTCACAGAATTGCCAAATTGGGAGATTGTTAGATCATTTTTCCTAAAGATCTTCCTCAAGTGTTGGCAACTCTGTGACCCATGTTATCCTATTTAAAGTTTTGCTATTATGATGGCATTCTGTGATATAATGCACTTGGTGTGATTGAAAGCTTGTTTGTAGAATTGATGAGGAGGATAACAGCATTGCTCTCCAAATTCCTGGCATTCAACATCAAAGTGTAATCTTCATCTGGCATGACCACTCGATCGGTCTAAAGACCGCTCGAGCAGTCTATCTCGAGACATAGTTATATTTTATGTAGGGTTAGCAGCCTTTTTGAGTTATTTACTGTTTAGTTTAGGAAACAAGGGGACGAAGTTTTGTTTTTTTGTTCTGATTCTGAGAGGCTGAGTTTGTATGAGTGAGGGGGAGTGTTTAGGAAGGATTGATGATACAAAGTTAGATTGATACGCTGCGAGATAATCATCAATTCATCATCTTCAACATCAATACCAGTACTTGAGAGGAGTCTCAAGTGACAAAATTCGTAGGAGGATTTCTGCGGCAAATAAGCACTGGATTGGCTCACGAGAATTCGGCAAGAAGGCGAGTAGCCTTAGGTTGACGATTCGACTAGTGTTGTAAGGCTTTTCTTATAACCAAACTCATATATAATGCTTGTTTTCTCGGACTAGGATTAGTTCCGTGATTTTTAACCTTATTAGGGTTTTTCACGTAAAAAATCTCTCGTCTCATTATTTGTTGGTTGGTTTATCTGTTTGTGCGATTTTTATATCTGTGTTGCATATCACAAACCTGATTTTTTCAATCTTCTAATTATTTAGCAAATTAATGTCAGTTATTATATTCTTACCGTAAGATTTGTTATCACTATATTAGATGAGAGTACCCCATGAGCTTGCCACATAGTATTCGAATAGCACTGAATAATTACTTACTTTGACATCTCTAAAAAGTTAATTTTTTGTAATGAATAATTTTAACTTTTTATAATAATTAAATCATCTTTTAAGTTATAATATTTAATATCTCTAAAATACCTACGAAGTTAATTTTATTTTTTTAGAAAAAATACTATACACATTTAAAAAACTCTAATTTCATAAAAGTAACTAACTATGATACATTCTGGCATGATTGAGTGAATTTGACTTATTGACTTATTGAAGATTGTAAAATTTTTTTATCTTTAGTGAACTTGTTTCATCATTTAATTTAATTATTAAATTTTTTAAACTATTTTTACTAAGGTGAGCTGAAAGAAATTTTTTTTTATCAAAATAAAAAAAATTCAAAAAAAATAAAAAATTAAGTAAAAATAAACTAATAAATCAAATTTTATATTATTTAAATTATAATAAATAAAAATAAGACAATAAATAATATTTATAAAAACAT
>JAOTRH010225495.1:0-10363 GCA_034768845.1 Heliamphora exappendiculata
AATTCCATATTCTAGCATTTATTTTATTTTTCTTTTAGTTAGCTTAGTTTTACTTTACTAGCATTTTAATTATTTTTCTAGCTTAATTTTTATGTTAGCCTTTATGTAGTAAATAATGTAATTTACTTTCCAAGCACTTACTTTTTTTTGCAATGTAGACTTTTGTTTCCTTAGCTTAATGTAATTTCTTTAACGTTCCATTTTCTTTTCTTTAGTGCTAATATTCTGTTTTCTTTTAGCTTAATACTTTCTTTTCTAGTCTTTTATATTCTTCATTAGCATTAATTTTTCCTTGTTAGCACCTTACTTACATTTTTTTTCTCTAGTGTAATGTTCTTTTCCTAGCATTTATTTATTTATTTATTTAATATTATAGTATCTAATTTTCTCATTTTGTCTAAATTTTATTTCAATAGTATTTTATTTTCTTGTACAAAGTATTTCATTTCATTTTCTTGTATTAGCATTTCTTTTTTTTTTTTTTAATTTTTTCTTTCATTAATGTAATTTTTTATTATTATTATTAGTTTTAGTTTCTTCATAAAATTCTATTTAGTATTTTTTTTCTCCCAGTATTAGTACTTATAAAATTCTATTTTCATTTTTATTTTATAGTTTTATTTTCTTTTATTCCCCTTCTTATCTATTTTCATCAAACTCAAAAATCACAAAAAAACTTTTAAACTAATTTTTCATTTTTAAGTAGTTCAGAATTTTCTCTCTTAAAAATACTCTATTATTCTTTTCTTTTCTTCTATTTTCTTCTCTTTTATTCTCTTTTAAATGTTAATAACTAAATATTCTTAGGTTGTTTCTCATAATAATTTTTTTTCCTTCTATTAACAACAAAAAGCATAAAAAACATGAAGATATCTTTTAATATTCTTTTATTTTTATTATTTTTATCTTTTATGTAAATAATTAGATTTTCTTCTTAATAACATTTTCTACCCTTCACATTTTGTTAAATCTTTAAATTCTCTTTTGTTACAAAACTATTATTTTAAATTTCTTTGTTAAGTAGGCTTTCTTTTAATATAGCATTTTTCTCTTTTATGCATTTCTTAGTTTACATTACTTATTTCTTTATTAATTCATCACATTGAGGTTTACCTAGTTAATTTTGATAAAACACAAGTTTTAGTTTTTTTATTTGAAAGCATATTTATGATAGTTTGATTTTTCTTTCTTTTATAGCAAATTCATGTTTAGGTAGTTTTGGTAGTTTATAACATGTTTTATTATTTTGCATATTATGATAGTTTAAGTCATTTTTGACAATATTACATGTGGGTATGCTTCATGTATCCTTTAGATAGAAATTGCATGTTATAAGATTTAGTATTTTTCATTTGACACTTATTTGTTTTGAAGTATTATATACATATTTTATGTATTTTCTATACTTGATTTTGAATGTTCTCTTTTTTCCATATTTTCTTTATTTGCATGCATTTGAGAAATCATATTAAAGAACCAATGATGATTAGTAGAGGCCAACCTTACGGTTGGACGAACGGGGTGCCTAACATCTTCTCTGATTCGTACCTTAGCCCACGAACCCTTTTTCTCTGGTTAACGTTTTCAAGATCAGTAGCCAATTTTGTTTTTCTTAATTTTTCTCAAAAACTAAGTGGCGACTCTATTTTCAACAAAAGAGATTTTTAAAATTTGATTTTCAAGGTGTTTAAAATATTTTTCAAAACATTTTTGAATTTCTTCATTTTTTAACCCCAAAATCCCAAAGTCACAGTATGAATTTATTTTATTAATATGTTCTTGTCATTTTATTAGCAAAAATAATTTTTATAAAACATAAAATCTTTAGTTTTTCTTCTTTAAAAATTTTTTACTTAGTGTGTGATTTTCTAAAGATGATTTTGAGAGCTTTTCCAAAAATGATTTTGAGTGTGTTTTCCAAAAATATTTCAAAAAAAATTTTGTGTGTGCGGTTTTCTTCCCGATAAACTTAATTTTAAACCGTAACTTGACTTTTAATTATCTTTATCCCGCACCTCGTATCGAATTATTAAGTTTTAACTCGACCTATTAATTCGATGTCTTTCTCGGTCTTCCTCATGACCCTAAACTGACTCGTCGGTCCTCCTCGTGACCTTAAACTGACTCGTCGGTCCTCCTCATAACCCTAAACTGACTCATCGGTCCTTTTTATGACCTTAAACTACTCCTCGGTCCTTCTCATGACCCTAAACTGACTCATTGGTCTTTCTCATGACCTTAAACTGACTCGTCGGTCTTCTTCATAACCTTAAACTGACCCGCAATGCATTATATTATACTTGTCATGCATCATTTCTACATGAACTACGTTCTGGTCTGATCCTTAGCAAATGGGATACGTAGACAGCTCGATGAAAATTTGAGTACGACCAATATCATATGCATGCTTGTGTGTTTGTGGCCTAAGATTGACGGCTCGATCAAATGGATGTTGTCTCTGGATCTTTGATAGAACTTGCTTCATGCATCGCTACACAAGTTATATCAAAGAGGGGCAACTGTAGACACCCCAACTTGACCCCGCCTAATCGTAGGTGAATTCGATGTTGAAAACAGGTAGAATAGTGCCCCAGTACGATCCTCGAAAAGTGATGCAAGCTCAGTATTTAAACCTGAAACCTTCAAACCAATAAATTTTTTTCGAATAATCAAAACTTGCTGCCCAAGTAAGGCGACTGCCAATAGAACCTCTTGGAAATCCTAGCCAAAAGTGGCGACCGCCAACTTGCATTGCGGCAACTGCCATAGAACTTTGTGGAACCTTTGAAAAACATGGCAACTGCCAACTTGCATTGTGACGACCACCAACTCTAACTAACCTGACATGCCCTAAAACGTAGCAGCATTTCATTGGTTGAAGAACTTTATAAATACCGTACCTATGGTATGTTTTCGAGAAAAGGATTTTGGTGGGAGGTTTAGTGGAGAAGCTCTACCGAGTTGCCGTGCAATTCCGACCCCCAATGCCGAAGCCCTGCCAAAATACCGAAATCCAAACCTCCGATGCCTACATTGAAACCCTAGCTTTGGATCACCATCAGAGGATTAGACCAATGAAAAACATTTTCCGACTTGAGGATTCCTTAGCAATCCAGGTACTTTGCTTAGATCTTCGATTTTTCTAACTCCATTTTCTACCTTTTTGGAGTAACCGGGTTAATTTGATTATTTCATCTTGTATACCTCCTTACCTTGCTTATGTATTATGCTTAGTTTAAAATAGTTAATTCATGTTATAAGTTCAATTTTATGTTGTTTGTTTATTTTGTTTACTTACCCGTGTTACTCATTCACACTTAGTACATTGTTACTTTTCGTTTAATTCATTAATTAGTGTTAACATAATTTGACAATACGACTTAACGATGTCGTTATTATTATAATCCAAATACTTATATGAAAATAGTTGTAATTATCAATATTACACCTATTTAATCCTAATATTTCATTTTTTTTTCTTTTTATCTTAATTTAATATTCTAACATTTATTTTTCTTCTCTTTTGTTTTGGTTAGTTTAATTTTCTTTTAATAGCATTCTATTTCATATTCTTTTTTTTTCTTATAACATTAATTTAATACTCTATTTTATTTTATTTTTAGCTTAACATTTCTTTTTTAGCCTTCATTTTTCATTACTTTTCTTTTTTCTTCAATATTAGTGTAATTTTTTTTCTAGCACTCTATTTTCTTTTCTCTTCTTCTATTATTAGCTTTATTTTTCCTTTCTTTTGTTCTTTTCTTTTTCTTTTTAATGTTAGTATTATTTTTCTTCATTTTATTAAACCCAAAAAATCATAAAAAGCCTTTTAAACTAGTTTTCACCTTTTAGTATAATGTTAATCTCTTTTGTTTTTGTTTTATTTTAAAAATGTAAATAATTAGATTATCTTTCCTTAGCATAACATTTTCTAAAACTCTTTTCATAAGTTTTTTTTATAAACCTTCCTTTAGGATCCTTTTTTTATGCATATTTTATTTTGTATTTCTCATTTCTCTTACCAATTCACCATATTAATGTTAGTGCATGTTTTAGTTTTTTTATTTCAAAATATGTTTAGGATGGTTTATTTTATCTTTTGCAGCAAATTCATATTTAGGTAATTTTAACAGCTTCCATCATATTTTACTCTTTTATTCAAGTTTTGATAGCTTAGTTCATTTTGATGAAATTGTATGCGAGTTGTGTTCGATATATCCTTTAGTTAGAAATTGCCTGCCGTAGGATTTAGAATTTTTCTTTTGATACTTGTTTTATTTGGTATTCTATATACGCATGTTATGTATTTTTTATATTTAATTTTGAATGTTCTCTCTTTGCCTATATTTTTTTTATTTTCATGTATTTGAGAAATCATATTAAAGAACCAATGATGATTAGTAGAAGCCAACCTTATGGTTGGGCGAACGGGGTGCCTAACACCTTCCCCGATTCGTACTTTAGCCCCCGAACCCTCTTTCTTTGGTTAAACATTTTAAAGATCAGTAGCCATTTTTATTTTTCTTAGTTTTTCTTAAAAACTAAATGGCGATTCCATTTTCAATAAAATTTAATTTTCAAGGTGTTAAAATACTTTTCAAACATCTTTGAATCCCTTATTTTTGAAGCATTTCCAAACCCCCAAAAATTCCAACGCCACAGCGTCGAGTTCTTGACTCACCGAAATAGGATCCTAAACTCTCATGTCTTATAAGGGTGCTACGTGTAATCGTGTGTGTTTTTACCAGTTCAAAATGTATAAAAAATCGATTAATGTTTTAAGAAAATTGGGTTTTGGTTCAAAATTATTTTTGGTTGATTTCGGTTGGATGAAATTGGGTTTTGAATGTTTCTTTCGAGGCTATGTGATAGTTTTGGGCTCGTGTATGTCCGTGGGTGTTAATAATATGTAGATTGGTAGGTTTATACGTGTTTTGATGTATCATAGTGAGTGTTTGAAAGTTTTACGGCTTGGAATTCGAATCTGTGGTGATCTAGGGCATAATTGCACGCTGAAGGGCGCTCAATCACCAAGCGGGCACTAAGCGAGCGCTGCTCACTGGTGGGGAGGTGCTCAAGTGCTTTGTGAGTGCTCAGCTAGCTCTGTGGCCGCAGGGTCATTCTTCGGGCTTTTTACTTTTGATCATATCTCCCTCATTCGGACTCGAAATTGACATTTTTATACTTAAATCGAAGCCCCAGAAGTCTTCTTTCCAATGACACTTCTCTCACATATAAATTCTTCTTACGGAGAAATTTATAATGAAAATAGTGAGGGTATATCAAAATTTCTTAACCATTTTTCACCCATTTTAGCCGAGTGTTTGGGAAAAGCCTTTTTTTCGTCCTTATGGCCCTTTTTATCAAGTTTCTTCTTTCTTGGGGCGTCGTCGGCTTGTGTTGGGCACGTGTGGGTGTCGTGGGCTTGTGTTGGGCGCGTGTGGGCGTCGTAGGTATGTGTAGGGCACGTGTGGGCATCGTGGGTTTGCGTTGGACTTGAGTGGGTCCGTGTTGGCTGTGTTGGGTGTGTGTTGGTCTGGGTTGTGATGTGTTTGTGACTGGCTCTCCTCTAGTGGCTCTTAGTCGATGGAATTATGGGGTTCTATTGACTGAAATCATAAAGATGGGTGTTAGTCATTTTTTGTTTTGGTTGGTTGTGGCGGGGTCCTGGTGGTTTGTTGTTGTTGTCGTCCTCAGGGATGACGTGGGTTGTTCTAGTATGGCGTTGGTGCACGTGTGTGTGAGTGGTGTTTTGCATAGTTGGGTGCGGGGCGTGTTTGGGCCCGTGGTTCTTTTCCTAAAAGGGGTTTTGGGAAAAGATGGGGTTTTGATGAAAATCATTTTTAAGAGGTTCAGAGTTGGCCTTTAGGTGGGTGTGAGTCTCGATTTTGTTTCTTCGTTTGGTTTTTCACCCAGCGATGACCACTCGAGCGGTGGTTGTGTGCTCGAGCGATGGTATGGCAGAGATGTATGTCGGTACGGGACCAATTGAGCAGTGGTTATGGAGGTCATCCAAAGATATCCTTGGCGCAGGATCTTTTTAGCTAGCATCATCCCACTTATGTGAGGTCTACGAACTTCTCTATGAATTTCTCTCATCACCTTGCGTCCCTCTTCTTTGTCGACACAAAGCTTATTGACTCCAAGATATCCTCTTTTGTATAGTTTTCCTCTACAGATCACAAACTGTGCAGCGAGTCTTCTAATAGCTCTCTGCTCTTTTTTATTGGCTCGGCTTGGATATTCTTCCTTCTCGATGAAATTTCAAATGTCGTGATACCATGGTAGCCTGTCATTGGCTTCTTGGGTAACGGCGGCATTGCTGATCGCAGGTGCATCCTTTTGTTGATTTTTTAACGGCTTCATTCTTATCTTGGGTGGTATGTCTATTATTAATGCCAGAGTAGCCAAGGTGTCGACAAACTTGTTCTGCAATCTCAAAACATGGGTGAACACCACGCTTTCAAAGGAGGGAATTATTGTCTCAAGCTCTCGATGATATTGAACCAACCTTTCTTCTTTAACCTTCCACTCTTTTTTTGTCTGAGATACAACCAAAGTTGAGACTTCTACAATCTCTAACTTTCTTCCCCCTAGTTCCAAGGCGGCTTCCAATCTGGCTAAGCATGCTTCGTATTCAACCTGATTGTTAGTGATCTCAAAACTCAACTTGAAAGCCAAAGAAATATGAGAATCATCGGGAGTGATAAGAAGAATCCCAATCCCGCATCTGTATTGGTCTGAGACTCCATCGAAAATGAGGGTTCATAGATCCTTCTCAATCTTGAACACTTTCTCATTGGGAAACTCAAACTCGGACTCTTCTTCTTAGGTGATAGTGTGGTTGGCCAAGAACTTTGCAACGACTCTCTCTTTTATTGATTTTCTCATGACATACTACAAATCAAACTCAACTAGCATCAGCAACCACTGGGCCAACTTTCCTATTAATGTTGGCTTCTCAAAGAGGTATTTGAGCGGGTCCATCCTTGAAATTAGAACAACTCGGTATTCTAGCATGTAATAGCATAACTTTTTAAATGCCCAGACCAGCGCCTAATAAGTCTTTTCTAAAGGCGTATACCGTCGTTCTCATTCGGTCATCTTCTTACCCAAATAAGAGATAGCTCCTTTTACCTTGACTTCGTCTTCCTGTGCAAGCAAAACCCCATTGTTGAATCAGTCACTGATAGGTATAGTATCAAAGGATTATCAAATTTTGGTGGTAAAAAAATTGAGAGATTTTTTAGATAGTTCTATACGACTTCAAAGGCATCCTGACACTGCTGGTCCCACTGAAACTTGGACCCTTTCTTTAAGAGTCGAAATAAGGGTTCACAGGTAGTGGTTAGTTTCGCGATGAATTGGTTGATGAACTGAACCTTCCCTAGGAAACTACTTACGTCATTCTCGATCCTTGGAGGGGGCATTTTGAGGATGGATTTGATCTTTGATGGGTCCACTTCTATGCCTCGATGTGTGATCATGAATCCGAGCATCTTTTCTATTATAACTTCGAAGGCACACTTCTGTGGGTTCAAGCGCATTCTATACTTTTTGATCCGCTCAAAGAATTTCCTTAGCGACGACATGGTCCTCTCGGGTTTTGGACTTCATGATCATGTCATCCACATATACTTCCACTTCCTTGTGTATCATGTCATGCAATAATGTGATCATAACCCTTTGAGATCTCGAAAGTCGACACATACTCGGATCCTTCCATCATTCTTTGGTACCGGAACAATATTAGCGACCCATTTCGGGTACTTTGTGACCATGAGGAATCTGGCATCTATCTGTTTGGTAACTTCTTCCTTAATCTTGAGCGCCCAATTTGGCCTAATCCTTCTGAGCTTATGCATGACAGGTTTTGCATCGGGAAAAGGGGGAATTTGGTGCTGTACGATGTTAGGGTATTGTTGGAGGCAAAACTTCCAAGATCATTATTTTTGTAAAACGATTTTTGGTAAAAAATTAACCAGACGGGCAAACACCGAAACGGGTTCCAGATAAAAATTTTGACGTCAAACGATCAAAAATAAACCCATGCAACCAAAGTTAATTTAGATGAATATCTCTTGCCGATCTAATCTTCAACTACGACTTGATTCTGAGTTGAAACTCCAGTCAGATCTTCTACTGTATTCCCTTACGCGATCCTCGAACGTAGTGTGGGCTATGATCCTCCGAGAACTTATACTGGCAGAACCCTGATATATTTAAGTCCTTAAAAGATAAAAATAATAACTCAATAATGGTATATGAACTATCAATCTCAAACTGGTTCAGCCTCCCCGCATATATGTAGGGCTATAACACGGACCTGGGGAGTAATTATGAGTTAAACTTCCAATGGAACTCAGACACCTACTAGAGGTTTCTACAATTATGGAAATACATGTAATGGTTACTGTAATTTCTATAAAACACTAAATTATAGTTCACACCACTAAAGAACTATAATTGCACTCTAACCTATAATCTCAAAACCTTCTTGCATTGAGCTCCACCTATATCGGTGTACTAGCAGCAATAGGCTGTGCAGAATCTGAACCATGTGCATCAGCACCCTATTTTTGATTTGCACTTGTCCCGATAATCCTCCCACTACAACGAGGTAATAGAATATCAGTGACTTGTGGTTTTTCTTCAGTTCTATTGGTATTTTTTCTTAGTTCTTCAAGAACAATATTGCTTTTGGGCTTGTGATCCATAATATAATCATATTTCAAGAATCGGTCATTGGTGCTAACAATGACCTTCTGATCCTTAGGATTATAAAATAGCTCACCCTTCGTTCCCTTGGGATACCCACAAAGAAATAGACTTCTGTCCTCGGTTCCAACTTACCCGCGTTCCTTTCCAGCACATATGCTGGACACCCCCAAATCCGAATGTGTTTTAGACAAGGCTTACGTCCGGTCCACAATTCTGTGGGAGTAGAAGGTACTGACTTAGAAAGTACTATGTTCAGAATGTAAGCCACTGTCTCTAAAGAGAGTAACTAAAACGAATCTGGTAAACCTGAATAACTCATCATTGACCTTACCATTTTTATAAGAGTCTTACTCCTTCTTTTTGCTACACCATTCTGTTATGGAGTGCCAAATGGAGTTAACTGGGATATAATCCGCTCTGATGACAAGTAGTCCTTAAACTCTCCAAAGAGGTATTACCCACCACGGTCGGATCATAGTGATTTGATACTTTTACCCAGACGCTTCTCTGCCTTTACCTTGAATTCTTTGAATTTCTCAAAGCATTCAGACTTATAGTGCATCAGGTAAATGTATCCATACCTTGAGTAGTCATCAATGAAACTGACGAAATACTCAAAACCACCTCTAGTCCAGATTGTCATAGGACCACATACATCAGAATGAACCAGCTCCAACGATTGTTTACCTCTATAGCCTTTGGCCGAAAAGGGCCTCTTGGTCATCTTACCCTCTAAGCAAGATTCACAGACTGGAAGTGGCTCCACTTCCAATGAACTCAAAAGTCTATCTGCTACCCGTCTGTTTATTCTTGTTAGATTAATATGACCTAAGCGTAAGTGCCAAAGAAACATTTGGTTCATTAAATAAGGAAATTTTCTCTTATATGGTAATATAGATGAATTATTCGTTTCAGTTAGTTGCAGTGTAGGAGAGATTGAAATACTAATATAAAGATCATCCACCAATATACAAGAACAGATAACCCGTTTATTATCTTTAATAACCACATAGTTATTAAAATAAACAAAATATCCGCCTTTAGCCAATCTAGAAATGGAAACTAAGTTCCTTCTAATGGCAGATACATAAAGACAATCTCTCAATATTAAAACTCGATCTTTACCAAAATAGAGAGTGACATCTCCTACTGCAACTGCTGTTACCTTTGTGTTATTGCCCACATGTAGGTAAATCTCCCCATCACTGAGTTGTCAGATTTTTTGGAACCCCTGCAATGAATTGAAGACATGATTAGTGTTAGGGTTGGTATACTGAAAATCATATTTTTAGTATTTAATTTTAGTTTAATAAAATAAATTTTCTATTTTATAAGAATCTTTATGAGTAATGTATGTATATCATTTCTTTGATATGCAAGGATGCCCGATATTCTGTATAGTATTTAATCTTAGGTGTATAGTACGGCTTACACACAGAAGACCATATTTTAGGTTCTTGTAGAATATAAGTTTTATGTTCACAGTTTAGATGGAAATAAACATACCATCGAACGACTGTGGCACAGAGTTTTAGTAGGCCTGTCTTGGTTACGGAGAACAGATAATAACGTCGTCTATTGTTCCAACTCTCTGTGCCAGTACACTTTGTGTGTATTGAACGGGACATTTGGGATAATTAAT
>JAOTRH010225517.1:0-10363 GCA_034768845.1 Heliamphora exappendiculata
CGACGGCGAGGTCGAGCGTGAGCAGCGAGCCTGCGAGAGTGTCCTTGCCAGCCTTCAGGTCTTCGGTGAGCAAAGCGCGGCCGTCGGCAACAGTGACGTCGAAGTCGCCGAGCATGTACTGGCCGTCTGGCATGCCGGTGGCGGACATGCCATCGGTGACGAGGATGCCGCGGTCGGCACCCTTCACCTTGAGCCACAGGCGAACCAGCTCCGGTGCGACGTGAATGCCGTCGCAAATAAGTTCGGCGAAGGTTTCGGGTGAATCGAGCAGGGTGCCTATGACGCCGGGCTCGCGGTGATCCCGTGGACGGTGAACGACGTCCCCACGATGGACGCGCTGCTCGACCTCTGCGTCGTCGCACTCGCGGTGGCGCTGGGTAGCCGGACGGCCCTGCGGTTCCCGGTCCTGTCGGTCCTCCTGCCGGCGTGGGTCGCGACCGGCCGGTCTGACGAGGTCGGGGCGCCACCACAGGCAGCCAGCACTATTGATGCCGCGAGGGCCAAAAACAGCCCCGCGATCCAGAACCGGCGACCCTTTGGTCCGCCGTAACCACCCTTGAACATCTTGGTCCACCCTTTCCCAGCGGAGGAGGAGGAGCGAGACGTTCCTCCATCCAGCCTATTGACACGACTTCAGGATGTCGGACGCTACCACAGGGGTGAGCTTGTATATCAGCGGAATCGCAGTGGGGGAGCGGAATGACGCCGCTTTCCCAGATGGACGCCGCGCCGCCGCTTGATCGAGCTGCCCTCGAGCACGCTCGGGACGTAGCGATCGGGGACCCGTTGGCGCCCGCGACGACGCCCCGCGGTGGTTCCGCGGCGCGCTTCGAGCGAGCCGCGGAAGAGGACGATCGCCAGCCCGGCGAGGGCCGCGCCGATCGCGGCGACGAGCGGCGCGGGCACGCCCAGCAGCCCCAGGCCAACCAGCCCCACGAGAAACGCCAGGACGATGGCGGTATAGGCCCTCTCTTCGCTTCGCCGACCGTTCATGCTCCTCAGGGCGAAGGTACTCCCGGCCCGACCGGGCTCCTCCCGGCCGGGCGCGATGCAACGAAACTGGCGGCCCGATCCCGCCTGTGGAGCGGCCTAGCGCGCGAAGCGCTTGTACGTGGACCAGGCGGCCTTCGGCGCCCATTCCTTGGTGAAGAGTCCGGAGCCGTCGCAGAAGTTGCAGCTGCCGGGGGCGTCGGTGAGCGAGAACCAGTAGATCCGCTTCAGCCGCCAGGCGGCCGCTTCGGCCTCCAGCAGCTTGAAGGCGCCCGCCATTTCGCGGGTCTGGTTGGCGCCCTTCTCGTAGCCGTTGCCGCCGTTCGATTCGTTCGGCGTTTCCGAGCTCCAGCTCATCTCGGTGATCCACAGCGCCCGGCCCGGGTCGTGCTCCTTCTTCAGCACCGCCCGCAGGGCGTTCACTTCGCGGGGCAGCTGCTTGTAGGAGTAGACATAGGGATGGAGAGCGACGGCGACGAACTTGCCGCGCACGCCGGGGGTCGTCCGGTACATCCATTCGAGGAAGTCGGAGGCGAAGTAGGCGCGCTTGATCTGCCCCGCCTTGGCCGGGTGGCTGCCGTTCTTGGGCTCGCCGAACATGCCGCCGAGGACGATCCGGGCGCCGGAGTCGGCGCTGCGCAGGGCGCTGTAGGACTGGACCACGAGCTGGCCGTACTGGGACGGGCTCGGCCGGGCGGCGAAGTATTTGAAGTTCTCCTCGTTCCAGATCTGCCAGATCCGCACCGGGTGCGCGGCCAGCAGCGGGTTTTCGGCCCAGAAGCTGCCGCCGGGGCCGTAGCGGAAGACCGCCCGGCGGAGGAATTCACGCCAGGCCGAGCGCTGCGCGGCGGTCTGCACGGGCAGGCTGCGCGGCGCCTTCGAGCCGCCGCCGATCGATTCGTAGGAGACCGCCCATTCCGGCGGCACGGCGATGAAGGGGAGGACGGTGAGGCCCGCTTCGGCGGCGGCGCGGACGGTCGGGTCGACCGTGCTCCAGTTCGGTTCCGCCCCTTCGCTCGGCTGCACCGCGGCCCAGTTGATCGCCACGCGCACGCTTTCCACCCCGCCCCCGGCCAGCGTCTGCGCCGTTTCGGCGCTCGGCGCTTCGTTGGCGACGACGCCCCAGAAGTTCGACGGCAGCGAGGCGGCGGAGGCCGCGCCGGGGAGCCCCAGCGCGGCGATGGACAGGGCGAGGGTCAGTGCGATTGAGCGTCTCAAGGTTCCCCAACAACAGGGGAACCTCGAGAACGTTGCGCCTACAGCGCGTGCATCAGGGCTTCGACGGCCCCCACCTGGAGGGTCTTGGACGAGGCCTTGGCGCAGGTTTCGAAGGCGATCGGCGCGATCTTGGCACCAGAGCCGCCGGGGATCCCGATCCGCAGGCCCGCCGCCATCGTCGGCTTGCACTTGCCCTTGGGGAAGTTCAAGGCGTCGGCGATCTGCAGGGTGGCGACCGCCGCTTCGCCGTCGGCGAGGGTCAGCGGGCCGCGCTTGTTGCCCGCGCCGTGGATGGCGGCGGCGCCGGTCTTGTGGTTCTTCTGGTTGACCGCGCTGACGCTGGGATAGCCGACCAGCGTGCAGCCCTTGCCGGAGAGGTTGGTGAACTGGATTTCGTAGGTGTAGCCGCCGGCGGTGCCGCCGCCTTCCTGCGGCCCGGCCCAGACCACGAGGCCCGCGGAGGTGCAGGGCTTGGCCGTCGCGGCGCTCGTGGCGGGGACGGCGATCACGGCCGCGGCGAGAGCGGCGGCCACCGAAAGGGTGAGAAGCATCTGGATCTTCTTCATGGACGCGACCTTAGCCCGTCCATGAGGATCCCGAAGGCGCGCTCGCCGGCCTCTTTGCGGGCGTCCGCGCGCCCGGCGTGGGCGAGGGCGCCGTCGATCATCGAGAACAGCAGCGTCATGTCGTCGGGACCGAGGTCGGCCCGCATCACGCCGGCCGCCGTCGCCGCCTCGATCCGCGGCGCGAGCAGATCGGCGAAGCGTTCGACCAGCCCGGCGACCTCGCTCTGGTCGACCTCCCCGAGCCGGATCGCGCCGAGGGCGCCCTGCGAGTCCAGCTGCAGCGAGATCACCTCGGCGACGATGTGTTCAAACGAGCCGGCCGAGATCGGTTCCGACCCGAATCGCTCCTCGAGCGCCTCCATGTCCTCTTCGAGCAGCCGCAGCAGCAGTGCCCGGCGATCGGCGAAGTGGCGGTAGACGGTCGCCTGGCCGACCCCGGCCCGGTGGGCGATCTCGGCGAAGGAGGCCTCGGTGTCGTCGCGGTAGAGCTCTCGCGCCGCGTCGAGGATGGCGCGCCGGCTGCGCAGCGCGTCTTTGCGCATCTGGGTCTGCATCGTCCCCAGGTTATGCCCGAGGGCCACGGGCCCGCGATCGTCTAGTGGCGGACGCGGCTCAGGCTGATCGCCTGGCTCGGCCCAGCGGGGCGCAGCTGCAGCAGCGTGCCGGTCAGCCGGCCGCCCTTGCCGACGCGCAGCTTCAGCCGGGCGAAGATCACCTGGTTGTTGGGGCTGATCACGTCGACGACCATCCGGCCGTCGCCGCGCGGGTGGTACTCATAGGTCGTCCCGACCCAGCTCGTGGTGCGGCCGCTCTTCGTATAGGCGTAGACGACGAGCGAGCCCTCGAGGTAGCCGAATTCGTTGAAGCGGGCGACGTAGGCGGCGCTCATCAGGTTCTTCCCGTGCGGCCGGGAGAGCTGGAAGCGGCCGATGTAGGGGCGCGCCTCGGCCTTCGTCACCTGGTACTTCGGCGGGTTGGCGAGCGGGTGGGCGCCGGTCGTCGCGTCACCGCTCGCGGGCCCGATCAGAGCCGCCGCCACCAGCGCCGAAACGGCTGTCGCTCCCACCCGAGCGTTCAGTTTCCTGACTGCCGTTCTAGCGTTCATATCTAAGAAATGATATTCATTTCTCGTTCCTGAGAGGGTGGTCCAACGTAGGAGGGTGGAAGTTGAAGGTCAGGCTCGTCTCGGTCTGGGTTCTGTTGGCGGCCGCGGTCGTCGCATTGGGCGTGTCGGCATGTGGTGGCACCGGAGGCACGACGACGACGTCGAGCACCGGCGCCGGGCCGACCGTCACCCGCGACCAGGTGGTGCAGGCGGCGACGCCGAGCGACGCCGAACTGGAAAGCGAGCCGGCGGCGAACTGGACGATGGTCGGCGGCGACACCGACAACTCGCGCTTCTCCGCCCTCGAGGAAATCGACACCTCGAACGCGAAGAAGCTCCACCTCGTCTGGCAGGGCACCTACAGCCCGAAGCTCGATGCGACCACGCTCGAGGAGGAGAGCTCGCCGCTCGTCGTCAACGGGGTGATGTTCATGGTCACGCCGGAAGACAACGTCGTCGCGGTCGACGCGGCCAGCGGCGAAAAGGCCTGGGAATGGAAGGCCGAAGTGGCCGAATCGGAACTGCGCACCGAGCCCCCGACCGGGGTGCAGGGCCTCGCCGTCGGCGACGGCATGGTCTTCGTCGAGACCAACGCCGCGAACATCGTCGGCATCGACGTGAAGAGCGGGCAGACCGCCTGGTCAAAGCCGATGGCACTCGGCGAAACGGTGCTGGAGAGCCCGTCGACGCCGTCCTATTACGACGGCACCGTCTACGTCGGCGTCTCCGGCGGCGAGAGCGGCCGCGGCCACGTCGACGCCTATGAAGCGAAGACCGGCAAGCTGCTCTGGCAGACCTTCCTCGTCTGCGGCCCGACCGACCAGCCGCCGACCAGCGGCAAGTGCCCGGCCGGGGAGAACGACCCGAACGAAGGCGGCGGCAGCGTCTGGACCTACCCGGCCTTCGACGTCAAGGACGGCCTCCTCTACGTCAGCACCGCCAACCCGTCGAGCCTCGCCGAAATGGAAGGCAACTTCGAATTCTCCGACTCGACCGTGGCGCTGGACATGAAGACCGGCCACATCAAGTGGGGCTTCCAGGGCGTCCACCACGACCTCTGGGACTACGACTGCACGACCCCGCCGGTCGTCTACGAAAGCGAATTCGAAGGCAGCTCCGGGAAGAAGCAGGCGGTCAACTTCGTCTGCAAGTCCGATTACCACTTCACCCTCGACCCGAAGACCGGCAAGGGCATCCTGCCGATCACGGAAACGCCGACGCCGACCTCGGCGGAAGGGGCGACGCCCGACGTCGCCGCGCAGAAGGCGCTGCACGCCTCGGAAACGCAGCCGATCCCGGCGAACAGCGAAAAGAGCGAAGTCGTCCCCCACTGCGCGAACGAAGACCTGCTGCCGAACCCGGCCCCGGACGGGTCGAAGTACACCTACTCGTGCACCTTCGCGGCGCCCGGCTCGAAAGGCTTCACCGCCTACGGGATCGGCTCCAGCGGTGGCCAGGACGGCAAGTCGCCGCTCTCCTTCGACCCGGAAACCGGCGACATGTACTACTGCGAGATGGTCAGCGTCGAAGGCGCCGGCCTCACCGAACAGGTGCGCGGCGGCACCTACCTCGGCGTCAACCACGGCTGGCAGGGCTCGATCGCCGCGGTCGATGTCGAAGACAACACGCTGAAGTGGGAGCACAAGACGAAGGCGCCGGAAGGGGCCTGCCGCGGCGGCGTCACGACGACCGCGGGCGGGATCGCCTTCTCCTCCGCCGTGCATGGCAAGTTCCTAGCCCTCGACGCCGAAACCGGCAAGGAACTGTGGAGCTTCCAGGGCCCGAGCGACCTCTACTCGGCCCCGGTCGTCTTCGAAGCCGAAGGCCACGAGTACGTCGCGGTCTACTACGGCGGCGCCGTGCCGCTGGTCGGCGGGATGTCCAACGAACACTACGCGCGGATGATGGTCTTCTCGGTCGAAGGCGAAGAACAGCCGTCGGCCGGCGAGACGCCGAAGACCGAATTCGCGAAGACCGAAACGGAAGCGTTCCAACTGGCCGCCGAAGGCAAGCTCTCCTCCGAAGAAGAACAGGCGAAAGCGCTGGAAGGCCTGGAAGTCGGCGGTGAGAACGAGGAATCCGGCGAAGGCGAAGAAGCGGCCGGAGCGGAAAACGAAGAAAGCGAATCGGCGGCCACCGGTTCCGCCGGCGAGTCGGTCTTCACGACCAACTGCTCGAGCTGTCACACCCTCGCCGCGGCGGGCGCCGAAGGCACCGTCGGGCCGAATCTGGACACGATCAAACCGTCCCAGATGATCGTCGAACACCAGGTGATCAACGGCGGCGGCGGTATGCCCGCGTTCGGGAAGGAAAAGCTCCTGAGTACCGAAGAAATCGAAGAAGTGGCGGAATACGTTTCGAGTGTGGCCGGCACCAAATAGTGCGTTGACTCACATTGAACTCCTCGCCACAGGAGTTACAATTAGGGGTTCGGAGACAGCACAGTCGACTTCAGGAATCCACTGTGCTGCCCCTATTGGCGTACACCCACCCAAATGAACGCCTGGGCCCGTCGCTCCTTTCACCCGGGAGCGGCGGGTCTCCGTGAACATCCGAACCATAGCGCCGTAACGGGATCGACACATCGATCCTTCCGGGCGGGAATAGCTTGGCCGCGCCTCGCTACCCAGTTTTCCTAGATCCCCGGAGGAACGATGAGAAGGAGAAGGTCCCTGGCCCTGGCGCTGATGGTCTGCGCGCTCGGTGCCTCGATCGCGGCCGCCGTAGCCTCGGCGCACCACGAGCCGCACTACCGCTGGCACCACCACCACCCGTCCCCGCCGCCGCCCCACGCCGGGACGCTGACCGCCGACGCCGATTCGTATTCGACCGGCAAGCAGGCGACCTTCGCGGTCGAAGGCTCCGAAGGGGTCCTCGCCAACGACAAGGGCGACGAACCGACGATCGTCGCCAACACCGAACCGGAACACGGCGAACTCGAACTGGAACCGGACGGCGGCTTCACCTACACGCCGTACGCGGGCTTCTCCGGCACCGACAGCTTCAGCTACACGATCGCCGACGCGGTCCACGTCTACAAGACCGACCTGCCGAACCAGGGCAACTACGGCGGCGTGCAGCTGACCGGTGGCTCCTTCGGCTCGGCGATGACGATGGTCCCCGGCAAGACCGACGAAATCTTCGGCCTCGAGGACCGCGGCCCGAACGTCGAATCGGCGAGCGGCTTCGCGGTCGAGCCGAAGCCGAGCTATGACCCCTCGATCGCCCGCTTCGCGCTGAACGAAGGCGAAGCCGAACTGGTCGAACGGATCCCGCTGCGGGACAGCACCGGCCACCCGTTCTCCGGCCTGGTCAACTCGAACAACCCGACCGGTGAGAAAGTCGAGAACCTGAAGGGCCACGAACTCGCCCACGACCCCGACGGGTACGACCCCGAGGGCCTGGTCGCGATGCCTGACGGAACGTTCTGGGTCTCCGACGAGTACGGGCCTTACATCACGCATTTCACCGCGCAGGGGAAGGAAATCCAGCGGTTGTCGCCGTTCAAGGAACCGAACAACCCGGTGTCGTCGAACGTGCTGCCGGCGGAGCTCGCCAAGCGTTATCCGAACCGCGGCATGGAGGGTCTGACCCTCACCCCGGACGGCTCGACCCTGGTCGGGATGATGCAGTCCTCGCTGGAGCAGACGGACCTCGAAGGGGCGAACGCGAAGAAGGACACCCCGACGCGGATCGTCACCTACAACCCCCACACCCACGCGGTGCACGAGTACCTTTTCCTGCTCGACGAACCGGCCACCGCCGGCACCGCCAACAGTGAGATCACGGCGCTCTCCAACAGCACCTTCCTGATCGACGAGCGGGACAGCGGCTTCCCCTCGGCGACCGGCTACAAGAAGCTGTGGGAAGTGAGCCTCGAAGGGGCGACCGACGTCGGCCCGAACGCCAACGTCATCGGTGCCACCTACAAAGGCTCCGAAGGCGGCCTCTTGATCGGCGGCAAGACGATCGAGAAAACGCTCTGGGGGCTGAAGACCGCCGAAGCGAAGGTGACGCTTGAAGCCGACCACATCAAGCCGGTGAAGGCGACGCTGTTCCTCGACGTCGACAAGCTGCTGACCGAACTGAACCCGACCGACGCCTTCTACGACCACGACAAGGTCGAGGGTGTGGCGGTGCTCGAAGGCGGGAAGCGGATCATCATCTCCAACGACAACGACTTCGGTATCTCCGGGGTCACCGGGGTGAAGAACGAAGCCGGCGAAGAAGTCGGCCCCTGGAAGTTGGTGCCGAAGATCGAGCCGTCGACCGGCAAGCAGGACGACGGGGAATACCTCGAAATCGAGATGGGCTCACTGCCCCCGAAGACGAGCAGCGCGACGGTCACGATCCACGTGAACGAAGCGCACTGAGGCCGCGGTAAGGGCTCAGGAGGAAGGACGCGGCGATGGCGCGACGGGCGGTGAGCCGGGCAGCACGTCCGGCGCGCTCGTCCGCGCCACGTCGGCGGCCTGGTCGTCGACCTGCTCCTGGGATTCGCGCTCGGCGGCGACGCGGCGGCGATAGATGTCGACCTCCCGCGCGGCGGTGTCCGCGTCCCAGCCGAGGACGTCCGCCATCAGCGCTGCCGCCGGCTCGGCGCTCGCCAGGCCGCGGTCCCAGGCCTCGATGGAGATCCGGGTGCGTCTGGTGAGCACGTCCTCGAGGTGCTGGGCGCCCTCGTGGGTGACCGCGTGGCGGACCTCGGCGGCGAGGTAGTCCTCGGCCCCGGGGAGCGGCTCGGCCAGCTTCGGGTCGCGGGCGATCTCCCTCGTCAGCTCGAAGATGCGCGAGCCGAAGCGGTTCAGCAGGTGCTCGATCCGGGCCGGGTGGAGGCCCGTTTCGGCGGCCAGCGCGGCGGTCCGGTTGCGCAGCGCGAAGTAGCCGTCGGCGCCGACCAGCGGCGTCTCGTCGGTGACCGAGTCCGGCACCCGCCAGGGCAGCGAGCGGACGGCGGCGTCGACCGCGTCCTTCGCCATCACCCGGTAGGTCGTGTACTTGCCGCCCGCCACGGCGACCAGACCGGGGACCGGCACGGCGACGGTGTGCTCGCGGCTCAGCTTGCTGGTGCTCTCCGACTCGTGTGAGAGCAGCGGCCGCAGGCCGGCGTAGACGCCCTCGACGTCCGCGTAGGTGAGCGGCTCCCGCAGCACCTTGTTGACGTGTTCGAAGATGTAGTCGATGTCGGTGCGGCTGGCCGCCGGGTGGGCGCGGTCGAGCTCCCAGTCGGTGTCGGTGGTGCCGACGATCCAATGGCGCCCCCAGGGGATGACGAAGAGGACGCTCTTCTCGGTGCGCAGGATCAGCCCGGTGTCGAGCTGCAGGCGGTCGCGCGGGATCAGCAGGTGGACGCCCTTGGAGGCACGGACGTGGAACTTGCCGCGCTCGCCGACCATGTTCTGGATGTCGTCGGTCCAGACCCCGGTCGCGTTGATCACCTGGCGGGCCCGCACCTTGATCTGGTCGCCGGTGTGGGCGTCCTTGGCGACGACGCCGGTCACCCGCTCGCCCTCGCGCAGGAAGTCGACGACGGCGACGTTGTTGGCGATCGCCGCGCCGTACTGGGCGGCGGTGCGGGCGACGGTCATCGTGTGGCGGGCGTCGTCGACCTGGGCGTCGAAGTACTGGAAGGAGCCGATCAGGGCGTCGTCGCGGAGCGCCGGGGCCACCCGCAGGGACTTGCGCTTGGAGAGTGCACGGAATCCCGGCACCCCCGTGTGGCCGCCGCCCATCGTGTCGTAGAGGATCATCCCGGCGCCGATGTATGGCCATTCCCACTGCTTCTCGAGCGGGAACATGAAGGGGACGGGGTGGACCAGGTGGGGGGCGAGCTTGGTCAGCAGCAGGCCGCGCTCGCGGAGCGCCTCGCGGACCAGGGAGAAGTCTTTCTGCTCGAGATAGCGGAGCCCGCCGTGGATCAGCTTCGAGCTGCGCGAGGAGGTGCCGGCGGCGTAGTCGCGCGCCTCGACCAGCGCCACCGAGAGGCCCCGCGAGGCGGCGTCGAGAGCGCAGCCGGTGCCGGTCGCGCCGCCGCCGATGACGACGACGTCGAACTCCTCGTTCGCCATCCGCGCGATAGCGGCGCGGCGCGCCTCCGGGCTGAGGCGGTCGTCGGGACCCGACCGGGGGGTGGCCGGATCGGGCTCTGATTGGATTTTCGCTGCGGTGGGCATTGAGTGCTTCAGGGACATACCCGGTAGGGACGGGGAACCAACGTAACAAGGAGTGAGCATGGCCCAGGATTCGTCGGCCGACAGCTCGTCGAGGAGCTACCGCGGTGGAGAGGGAACGCGACGGTGGAGTTGGCAGCAGTCGACCCTCGGCGAGGCCGCTGCCGAGTTCCTCGGCACCTTCGTCCTGATCGCGTTCGGCGACGGCATCGTCGCCACCTGCGTCGCCGGGCTGAGCCAGTCCGGGCGCGGCGAACTCGCCTTCAACAGCGGTGACTGGATCCTGATCACCTTCGCCTGGGGATTCGCGGTGA
>JAOTRH010225528.1:0-10362 GCA_034768845.1 Heliamphora exappendiculata
TCATTCCAACGTTATAGTATCATTAAACTCGCTTCAGCGTCTTAACTTATCTATTAAATTTTCATTTCTATTCTTTTCATTTCTTTTTCATTAGTCACATTCATCTTTCGCTATTTCTCTTTCCAATTCATCCATCGATTATTCACATTTTCATTTCATTCCATTAATCTCATATTGAACTGACGTCGGGTGCAGTTTATAGAAACATTGCCCTATTCGCCCCCAATAGTAAGGTAATATTTTTATTTTATATCTTATTTTTTTATTTGTTATTATTTAATTAATTATTAAATATCAATTCATGAAGAAAATCAACCATGTTAAACCCTCCGGAGGATGAAACTCTGCAAGACATAAATTAATATGTTATTTTTTTTAATTATTTTTATTTAATTTATTATTAAATATAAATGAATAGAGGGAATCAACCCTGTTAAACCCTTTAGGGAATGAAACTCTGCGAGATATAAATTAATATGTTAAATAATTTCTTTTGTATTTTTTTTATCAGACTGCCTGGGAGTTCATTCTTTATAATATTTTAATTTATATTAATTTAAAACCACTCTTTAAATATTGGACAGGATCTAATGTAATCTTTGACTTTATTAATGCAAACTTCTATATCCCTTTATTAAATGTACAATGTGAATTGTCAAATGTACAAATAAAATTTCTGAACATCTCATTTGCTTACAACATTACCATTCTCATCTGTAATTACCTCATTACTTTTATCACTATTTTTAACACTCGTTATTACATTTCTTAATATATTAGAAAGTTCTTGAGGGTTCATGATAACATAACCTCTTCTCTTCACTTCATCTTTCTTAACTCCAACCTTTGAAACAAACGGTCCAGGATCCAACCCTATTATACCAACTCCTCCTCTGCGTATATCAATCTCGGACACGCTTGGACAAGCTCTCCGTTCATCATTGACTGATCCACATTCTCCAAAACCTCTAATCAACAGATTTGACCTCCTTTTTGGTAAACACAGAGACATGGATTGGGTGAGAATTAGAACAACACTACTAGGGGCACAATGCCAAACATCTACATGTTCTCTATTTTATTTTTTGGACATAACATTGATAGACGGAGGTCTCATTGCAGCATCTTCCGGCATCTCAGTAGTAGAATACTTCAGAAAATCCTTCATTTTACAATATGTAACACCCATTTTTATATTAGATTCTTCCAGAAGATACTTGACCACCGATGGGACTTGTTTATCATTAATAGAACAATATCCATTTCCATAATAAATTAACTCACACTGACAATCTACGAGAAATACAAAATAAGCCTGTAGACTGTCATTGCCATCTAACCTCCGATCTTACACATTTACTCTGATCAATCCACTGGCAATGGGAGCACATAAAAGTGAATATTTTATTAATATTTTATCCACCTTAATACTCTTGTGACCGTATGTCAATATCAATTGATAAAACAAATTAGGCAATACAAGTTCTATTGAAGTGAAATCACTGGCTGATACACCTTCCACAACACCAATTTTTATATCGTCCACCTCCATAACCCTGAACATTAGATACAACAAAAGAGGCATTAATTTACCCCCAGACATAAATAAACTAAACCGTTTTAAAATACACCTGACATCTTAAGGTGTATTTACACTCTTTAGAATTAACAATAGCAGCCACCAAGTATAGAGCACCCTTCTGAATATTTCTCACGTTTCCTAACAACTTGTCTTTGTAATTTGTCCACACATCAATAGGACAGAAACGATCCACAACTTCTAGTCCATGTCGAACATATTCATCCTCCTTTCCACCGATAAGCTTATACCTTAGTTCTTCAGCATCCGAAATCTGTCGGACTGATCTGGGTCCACTATCCAGGTCTCTGGGTTACCCTCACCAACACCGATAAACATCTTGTCCGGTGTCAGAATAGTATTAGATGGGCCGTTGTCACTTACAATGAATATTAGGATGTGCTGTACAGCATCAAGCTTCTTTGCCTCAGCCCCCAGAGATACATTCCCAATTAATTTTATCCCATTCACAACAATTTTATCTGATTGGCGACCAGACCTCTTATTTTTCAAATCAATTCCATTAAGCAACCTCGACACACCTTTATTATTAAATAAAATCTCCTTCATATGTTCATCATATACTTTCAGTTTCTTGGCACTCCTCTTAGTCCTTTTAATATATCTAAAAATATTCTGCACATCCACGGTAATTACGCTTAAATCCACTGCCTCTCAAATTTTTGGTTCTCCAATAAGCAAAGGAGGTACGATACAGACTGCTTGTTGCTCCATCCATTTTTAATAAAAAAAACTCCAAAGAAGATATTCTAATAGATCTGGAATTCCTCTTACGTCTGCTAGTAGGGAAGCAAAACAAGCTCATGTGGGTTTAACTAGGGTTCGAAGAAAGTGAGCCTAATACAACAATGGGGGAAAAACTAATAACCCGAGAAGAACCTAAAAGAAAGAGAAACTATCCTAGAGATCTCAAAACAAAATACGGGCGTGACCCCGAGAAGAAACTACGGTGTGAAAACCAAATAAGGCAAAGAACAAAACCCAGATAAGAATCCGAAGGAAAAACTAACCTACACAACAAGGGATAACATAAAACCCAGACCGAACCCGAAAAAAGAACCAGCCTAAGCCAAATAAACAATCCTAACAAATGCAAACAAAACATACAATGAACAAAACACATAATTCTACTGGGGTTAGCAACACCTAATGGAGGGTTCTAAGCTACTATATGCAAAAGGCCAGTTTGGGTCAATGGAACAGGGTACCTGT
This sequence comes from Heliamphora exappendiculata, assembly GCA_034768845.1. Lineage (NCBI taxonomy): Eukaryota > Viridiplantae > Streptophyta > Magnoliopsida > Ericales > Sarraceniaceae > Heliamphora > Heliamphora exappendiculata. Next base: position 2,813 of record JAOTRH010225528.1, read on the forward strand.
GAGACCCTGACCCGTTTTCTTTTTCGACGTTTTTCGACACGTGTTTTTCATTTTTGTTGTAGTATGTTTATACATGTTTTTATGCATGTTCGGGTTTAGATATGCATGCGGGCTTGGTTCTAGGGGCCGTTGGGTACCGTGGTGCGTATTTTTAAAAAATAATTTGTGGCCTATAAATATTTGGCGTTAGATATTTTCAAAATTTCTCAGCTAAGTTTCTTCATTTTCTCTCTTCCTGCTCTCTTACTTCTTGGGGGCCTGGGGCTCAATTTTTGACGATCCAACAGTTGATCCTTGTTATTGGCATCGGGCGCTACGCATCTATCTGGACAGAATTTTATTCTGACAAAGTTTGACTTTGCATGAGTATCGAGGCATCAAATTTTTTGACTTAACAAGGTAGGATCCTAGATTCTGATGTCTTATAAAGGTGCTACGTGTAATTGTGAGTGTTTTTTATCATTTCAAAATGCATGAAACTCGATTTTTGTTTCAAACGTTGGTTTTGGGGTTCAAAACCATTTTTCATCGATTTTGGTTGGATGAAATCGGGTTTTGAATGTTTCTTTTGGGGTTTTAGTGTTAGTCTTAGGCTTGGGTATGTCCGAGGGTGTTGGATGGGAGTTTAGAGGCTTTGTTTTTTGTTTGAGAGGGCTGAAATAGTAACTCATAGTCGGTTTCTGCCTGGGTTCTGTCCACTAAACTAGGCAGTTCAGTCGACTGGATCTTGGTTCTGTGGGTTCAGTTGACTGGACTTGGGAGGTCAGTCGTCTGGGTTAGTTCTGTTTGATTTTCTTATTTTCCAGTGTTCTTTCAGTCGACTGGCCGTGTGGGTTTAGTCGACTGAGTTGGTCCTGTGTGGGTTTTTGGTGGTTTTGATGGTCGCGTGGTGGCCTCTCAGTCGATTGGGTTATGGGGCTCGATCGACTGCTCTTCTCTAATGATTTTTCAGTTGATTGGATTATAGGATCCTGTCAATTGAAGTCATGGTAAGGGTGTTGGTCATTTCATGTGGGGTCATGGGGGACGGTTGTGTGCGTGGTGGTCGGTGCATCGTTGGGTGCTGGACGTGCCGGTCTGTTGTTCATTTTAAAGATGGGGTTTTGGTGAGAACCGTTTTGTGGGTGGTTTAGGTGTTGGCTTCTGGGTTAGGTTTTGGTTTTCTACATCGTTGGTTGTCCTGGTGGGTGAACGAGTCGTTTGGGTGAGCGGATGACGATTGTGTGGCATGTGATGTCACGACGGGTTATGTGGCATCGTTATTTGGAACATCGTGGTTAAATGTGCTTTTAGAATTCTTATTAATTTTATTCATGCATATAGTAGGATGGATACGTGTTCTTATGTGGTCTTGGAGCATTTAAGGCTTTGGTTTTGTATATGCATATGTTGATGCAGTATTATCCCGTGGTATGCAATGTTATCCTGTGGTATGCGGTGTTATCCTGTAGTATACGGTATCATCCCGTTGTATGCGGTATTATCCTGTGCTGTGGGGTATTATGCTGTGGTATACGATTTTATCCCGTAGATGTGTGTTTGAGTATAGATCTTTATCTATGTGATAGAACTGTCATTAAGGCTTGTGAGAGTCAGTTCTGTGTTGCATGTGGGGCTCGTGGAAGTCGTGGCTCATAGGAGTCTATCTTTGCTATTGAAGTATTGTATTATATATATTAAATTATTTTTCTAGGCTCTTATGAGTCGTAAAACAAAATCATTTTCAAAACTATTTTCTTTGAGGTTCTTGAGAGTTCTCGTATAAAATCGTTTTTCAACTGTTTCCATCTGAGACTCGTATGAGTTAAGATATAAAACGGTTTTCCTTGGGGCTCCTGTGAGTTGTTATCTAAAACTGTTTTTAAAATATTTTCTTTTAGAACTTGTATGAGTTTGGATTCAAAACCATTTTTAAAATTGTTTTTATGGCTCGTGTGAGTCGAAAATTGCACCTCGGTTTTTGGGCATGTTTAGTTTATATTTCATACTTGTCTAGTTTCTTCTGATCTTTGGCTCACGTGTGGGATTTGAAATTTTTTTCAGGTACCAATCGTGTCACGCCGTCGACCCGAGGCTCGTGATTCCCACGTAATATCCCAACTTTACAAATAACCAAGGAGACTTCTCTATATAAAACCAAATCTTTTGGTTGAACCTTCTTAAAACTTCAGAAATATTCTATGTATAATTTTTAAAAAATTTCGGCAATCTCTTCTGTTTTTCTAACTATCCCAAATTACCTATAAACCTGTTAAACTCAAATCACAATTTATACACAGGCACTGCCTGGATCACAAGTCTCAAACCACAGTCAAAGCTACTTACTAGTTGTCCTCTCCATTTCATTACATATACACACGTTTTCCAAGTGAAAGTCCACAAGATTAAAAGTCAGATTTCTCTTAATTATTACATTCATCTAAGGAAAAATATACAAATTAAAATTTAGGGACAAATGCATTTAACCAAAACATGTATACATCAGCTACATCTTTTAAATTTTGTATACTTTACAAAAGATTACATGTCTTCATCCTAAAATAAATTCACGTTCTTCATTGTTCAAAACTTTAGAATGCCTCTGCGCCTTCTCTTTGTATTAGGACCTGAAAAACATTGGATATAGGCAACTTGAGCCGAAGCTCATAGGACAAAAACTAAAGAAAGTGTAATGCATGATTTGTGAAGCGTGGATGAGCATAATATTATGCAGCAACTTATAGGTATTATTATTACATTTTTTCTATCTCACACACACCATTTGTTGAAAACTTTGAAGACATTTCAATTCCTTTGACTTTTAAAATTTGTGACACTTCCTCTTACTTATCATTAATCATTCCCCTTTTCATATTAATTAGACTCATTATTCCTTTCTTATTAAATCTTTAAACTATCCTTTCTTTTCTTCCCATTTGTTACTTTTTCTTTCTTTTTCCTCTATTTATTTCTTCCTTTCATTTTTGTCTTCTCTTTAATCAGTTCTCTTTAATCAGTTACCAACTTACTAGCACACCTTTGTTTGTCATAATCTTTAAAGGTAGCTTTGATTCACTCATCTTGCTTAACTTTCAAAGTTCTAGACTCATCCTCTTAACCACTCTTTTATTCAATTTCATTTGGCGTTCTTTCTAAACTTGATACTTATTCTTATTCATCAGTTCAATTTTCGTATGTCTATTTTATTTTATTAATCTAATACTGAACTAATGTCGGGTGCAGCTTATAGAAACCCCTCGCTATTCTTTTAATAGGCTACGCGAAGCCATTGGGTAATAGATAGGTCTATAACTCACCATGACAACAACCTTTTTTCGTTTCCCTGAGGAACATCGATGGGTAGGCAACCCATGCACACCTTTTCGAGAGCTAACCTGATGGATAGGGCACCCTACTTGCGCAAGTTTTCTGTCTTTCACCGTGTAGCTAGTCAAGCCCAACTTAATTACATCCACATCAATCATCATTTTTCATTAACAACCGGGGGTTCATCTTCGCAATCCAATTTCACAATTACACAACCTCGTTTCACATTCACAAACCGTTGTTTTATTCCATTTTCAATTCCCATATCATAACTCCAAAATCAAGCCTTATATCATCATATTTTTGTTATAAATTTAATAAACTCATAGTTCATGGATTCCCAAGAAACAAATCTCTACAGTTCCTTCATTCAATTTGTGTCCAATTCTTATAAACTCGAAACCATATGATGTTAAACTTTTAGTATGTGAGCCATAAATATTTAAACATTCTAAAATTTCCCAAGATCTCTCAAATTAAATCCTCAATGCAGATCATCCATTTTAAACTAACAAATCATAAGACTCTACCAGCAATCCCAAATTTTGGTTATGACTACATGAGATTAAGAATATAATTAAAATCTTCATCAACATAAATCAATACCTTTCTCCCATTTCATTGGTCACCTAAGCTAGATATCAACCATAAGTCTCAAATCATGTCTCATACTTGTACATCAATGTCTTCTTAATCATTTAATTTTAATTCATTTTCGTTTAATGATTTCCATCCATTAACATTATTATTACCCAATTCAAGGCTCATTTTCGTTTACTCATTAGATCACCAAGTCTTAATTTGAATTCACTTACCACTCAAAGTTATGGAATCATGTAGCCCAAGTTAATGTTCACAAACTTACACATTTAAGGACTTCATCTAACATGTCCCAACTTTAATGAAACAAATTGTCAAATTTGATCCACCTTTTATGATCCATCAATCAGTAAATTGTAAAAATATATTATGAATAAACTTGAACGTACTCATTATATTTTATTCTCATAACATCAAAAGTTTTATCGCATTTCCAACCAGAGTTCCTTTCTTTGCGCCCCTTTGGATGGTAAACTTTACAAACCCGTGGTTTATTAGATTAAGAATGTTACGAAAATTTCCATAATTCATTATTTCTACATTCATTCTCAATCCATATCCTCCCAATCATGTTTCAAATTTATACAACAAGAATTCCTTCCTATTTATCCTTGCTGCGAGACCCTAAACCATTTTCTTTTTTCGGCGTTTCCTGATGCGCGTTTTGTGTTTTTATTTGAGCATGTTTTTACTGTTTTTGATGCATGATCGGGCCTAGATATGCATGCGGGGTAGGGTCCGGAGGCCGTGGGCCATTGTGGCACGATTCTCAAAAAAAATTTTAAAAAAAAGATATTTTGGAGGCCTATAAATATCTAGAGTTAGATATTTTCAAAAAGATATTTTTCAAAACTTAACTCCTAAGTTTCTCGTTTTTTCTCTACCTTCCCTCTAAGTTCTCGGGGGCCTGGGGCTCAGTTTTCGACGATCAGAGTGCAGATCCTTGGTATTGGCGTCGTGGGCTACGTAACTATCTGGTCAGAATTTGATTCTAGCGAAACTCAATTTTGCACGTGGTTCAAGACATCAAATTTTAAACTCACCGAGGTAGGATTCTAGACCTGTACGTGTTATAAGGGTGCTCTGGGTAATCGGATGTCTTTTTACCGATCGAATTGTTGTAGATCTAATTTTCTGTAAAGTTGGGTTTTTTGGTTAAAAATTGGGTTTTTGTCAATTTTGGTGGATAGAATCGGGTGCCGAGAGTTTCTTTTGAGGTCTTGGTGTTAGACCTAGGCGTGTGGATGTTCATAGGTATTGATTTGGAGTTTGGAGGCTTCGATTCGAGGTGTGGAGGGCTGAACCCGTAGCTTAAAAACGATTTCTAGGTGAGTTCGATTGACTAAACTCATAGGTTCAATCGACTGGATCATGGTTTTGGGGTTTGGTTTACTAAACTCAAAGGGTCAGTCGACTGAACCGTGTGTTGGGGCATTTTTGGTTTTTCAGTGTGGTCTTCGGTCGACTGGGGGCTTGATTCGGTCGACTGAAGTGCGGGAGTGTGTTTTTGTGGATCTGTGGTTGGGTTTTGATTTTTGATTTGTGTCTTGTGGTATTCAATTGATTGATTTATGGGAATTGATCGATTCAAATACCTGTGAATTCCTTTTGGAGTTTGGTTAATGGCGTTATAGTTTCGGGGGTCGTGTGGTGGCCCCAGGTGTTTATGTGATGCCATCCTTGGGTGTGACGTGAGTGGTTGATTTAGGGTTTGTGGCACGGTTGTGTGAGTGCCAGTTATGTGCGCGACGTGTGGGTTAGTGATTTGGTTAAAGGTGGGGTTCTGGTGAGAATCGGTCTGATGGAGATTTCAGGTGTTGGCCTTCGAGTTAGGTGTTGGTTGTCCCTGTGTGTGGATGGATCCCGGTATGTGTGGACGGGTTGTTCGGGTAAACGGATGATGGGTGTGTGGCATGTGCTGTCTCATCAGGTTATGTGGCGTCTTTACGTGGAACGTTGTGTTTATATGTGCTTTATGCTTATAGAACTGTGGATAGTTTTATTTGGTATATGATAGTCGGATAAATGGCCCTCCGTGGTATTGAAGCGGTTAGGGCTTCAGTTTGTAAATGCATGTGGTGTGCTCGGTGTTATCCCGTAATTGCAGTATTATCCTGTTGTATATATTCGGTGTTACCTCATTAATTTTAGTTTTATCCTGTAATATGCGGTGTTATCCCGTGGTATGCGGTGTTATCCTGTGGTATGCGGTTTTATCCCGTGATATGCGGTGTTATCCCGTGGCATACGGTTTTATCCCATGGTATAATCCGTGGTCGGCGGTTCCATCCCGTGGCTTATGGTAAAGTATGCGGTTGTTTTCCTGAGAGAGAACCCAGGCGCGCGCGACGCGCAACCATCCACCACTGCCGTGTCCCGCCACTCCGACCACCGTCAACGTCGTCGACCACCATCCAATTGCAGACTTCCCTCATTGTTTCCATTTTTCCCTAGCTCCCCCTCCAACGCCCCTGATCTTTTTTCTTCATCACCTTCATTTCGCCATTGATGGAGCTGAAGCTTAGGAACTAAGCTTTCTCGGCAACTGAGGATACAGAATTCTAAATTGGTGGCCAACAGTTGAGATTCAGGCCATCCAGATTGGGAATCTTACAACCGGATCACTGAGAAATAGAATTTCTAGAAGCTGCGGTAATTTTTCCCCCCTGTTCTACATTGTTCACCCTTTCCCCTCCTTTTACTGAATTTGTTTTTATTCGAATGGGAGGGCCACTAGAGATAAATCAAAGTGTAATCGACATATCGAAGCCTCATTGAGCAAGAAATTGAGCTAGCTGAACCTAGGGTTTCTGAAGATAGAGCATAATTTCCAAGCTTGTGGCTTCAAGAGGTAGGATTAAGACTAATTTTAGTGCTTTGATATGATTTTCGTCGAATTTGATAAAAAAATTTATTTGAACTTCAATGGTTGGGCTGATTAAGTGAAATTCTAACATATCTTTGGGACTTTCTTAAGTTAAATTCCTACGAATTGGTTGCTAAGTTGATGTTTCGAGTTCTAATTGTAAGATTAAAACAATAAAACTTCATTACTGTGGATGAGATAGTTAAAAGCTTTAGTTCAGTTCACTAGTTCATTAAAGATTTGATTAATTCTCAACAATGAGATGGAATTGTAATTATTAATCCTAGACTTTGAGAATTGGAATTATAAACTTAGCTTCAATCCATGAAAAATTAGTGAGTGAATTCATGAAACAGAGGTGATATAGCTAAAGTCAATCCATTAAAAAAGATAACAAAACAACTTAATTTGTTAGCTTTAAAAGGATGAATAAATTGAAAGGTTTAAACTATGACTTGAGAGTTATATTGTAAAGGCTTCTATAAAATTCGAATTCTTAGTTGAGAAATAAACATTAAACCTAAACTGTGATTTGATTAGTTGAGATTTTACGGAAAAGTGAAACTTACGATACCGAAATAATACTTGAAGTAAAAAGGAGTTGGTGTTGACATTGGACACTAGTCCACCCCATTGAACATTTTTTTTTAAAAGATGGTGAAACCGCAATACTTGTGATTTATAAGTTTTTTATTAAGTTTATTGAATTTAAATTTGAACTCATGAAAATTGAATAAAGATAGTAATTGGTTGGATAATGATAAATTCGTTATTTAAT
>JAOTRH010225539.1:0-10362 GCA_034768845.1 Heliamphora exappendiculata
TTTTCATGATTTAATATTTTTTTAATAAATTAAATATTACACACATATAACATATAACGTGTGCCACATACGTTAGTCATTCTGAATGGATAACGTGTGCCACATACCTTGATATTACACACCTATCAAGGTAGTTGTGAATGGTACAAGACGGTGGATGACGTTTTTAAAGCGAAATATAAATACTTATTTTTTTGTTTTACTCTTTTATTAGTTATTCTGTAGAATGTCAAGCATATCTTTTAAATTGTAATGGTGGTTGTATGAACTTATAGTGGACCAGTGGAGTATGTTTATTATCATATGGTTTAGATCTATTACACTTGTTTAGATAGTGATGATTGATGTCTCCCTACTCAAGGAAACTTTATATAGTGTAATTCTTTTGGATGAAGATAATTAGCTTAGAATTGTGATTACAAGTTGAAATCCAGGATGAGTCTGAGTATATGTTGTTTTAGTTTTACAAGTGTTCAGAAAATTTGGTATTCTCCAAAAAATAGAGTAAATTTTGCCAAAAGTTTTGACTTTTACACTTACAACACTTTTTAAGGTTTGAGAAATGAAAACTTTTAAAAACAATCTGAATTCAATATGCTTTCTTTAAAGGAGGTTCTAAGCACGAATTAAACTATATAAAAAGGTTTTCTCATCGATCGATTTAGATTTTTGGGTTGGTTAGCGGGATCATGTGTCTCGGGTATGGGAGCGTGATAGAAGCTTAGTCTCAAGGACCGTTTTTGAAGCTTTTGGGAATTGAATTACACACATATGGGAATGCCTTTTGAAAAATGTATACATTATAAATGTAATTCATTCGATACAATGTCAGCTATGTTTATTTTGTGTGGGTATTCGTTTTGTAAGGCCTTAAGGCCAGACACTCATAGATTGTATGCATGTACATTTGGACGTGGGAGAATCCCCATTTGGTTGTTTTTGTTTTTGGTTACATTTTATGCTTTCTATTAGGTTTCGGGTTATATATGGCTCCTGTGCTTCGAGAGAGGTTTTGAGACCATGTTTTAGCATGATTTGAGTATTTTATTTCATACTATGGGACTTACCAAATGCGCGCAAGAGAACAGGTGGAATTTTGGGTTTCAAATTTGATTTTTTTTTTAAAAAAAGTGATCCAAAGCTAGACTGGTTGTGAGACCCTGTTCCTTTTCTCTTTGTTATCTATATATTCGATGTGTTGGATTGCATTTCATCATTTTAGATCAGCATGTTATATGTGTTTTACATATGTGTTTTACGCTTGTTCGGGTTTAGGAAGATTGTTTTGAAGTTTTTCCGTGTGTTGGCTGGACAGTGGCAATTCAGTTGACTGAAGGGGTGATTCCAGTCGACTGAATGCTCACTGTTGTGGTTCAGTCGACTGAAGTTGGGCGTTCAGTCGACTGACTTGGGACAGTGGGGTGTTTTTGGGGTTCCCAATAGCCTTTCAATCGATTGAGTTGGTGGATTCAATCAACTGAGTTCCTGTATGGGGCTGGGACTATAAATATCAACCCTTGTTAGATATTTTCAAAACCAAAACTTCTTGAGTAAGTTTCCTTTTCCTCTACCTTCTCTCTAAAATTTTGAGGGCCTGGGACTTAGTTTTTGACGATCTGTTGAGGGCCTGTGCTGATTTTTAAATGATTCTTTAGATGTGTCGTAACGGTATATATGGATTGGGTGCTTTGTTCCCTTGGGTGTAGCCCGTAAATGAAGTGGTGGGTCCTTCGTTCCCTCGGGTTTAGCCCGTAAATGAAGTGGTTTACATTATCGTGACTCCGTATAGAACTTGCCATTACTTAGCAAGCCTTAAGTGGTTCAGGACTAGAGTAATGGGCAGGAGTTTATAGTTGTTGCCTTTGTCCCTGTGTGTGAGGCAGAGTTGGTACATAGGAATCATTTACTCTTTTCTTGGCTGTGTGATCCGGATGAAAAATCACGTTTTGTTACGTTGCTTGCATTGTTTGAAATGCATTGTTTTAGGGATGAAAAATCTTTTAGACTCATGTGATTGAGTCAAATTAGAAATGCTTAAACACACTGCATCATAGTCTATTCTATTGGGCTTCGGCTCACATTGTGGGATTTTGTGCAAAACCTTTTTCAAGTGTAAGTGATCATGAGGAGATGATCTAGAGAAGCCCGTGGTGGCGGAAGGCTATTATTTAGTTTTCTTTTATGTTTTGAAAACATGTATTCTTTCATGTGTTGCTTGTTCTTGGAGGCGTGTTTTATAAGCCTTGAGGCAAGATTTTATGCATGCATGGAAAGAGATGTATGTTGTACTGAGAGATGAACCTCGGGTATTCTTTTAATTTTAAAAGCGGTATTATTTTTGGTTGATTATTTTACCTATAAAAACCTATATTTTTATAACTGGTGGTTTGGTGGACTTTTTACGTGACCCTAAATTTTATGACGTGACAACTTGGTATCAGAGTTCTGGGTTTGAATATCTAAGAGCCATGGGGAGAGGGTGCATCACTTTGTGAGGATGATTGCGTGTGCTTGATTGCATGTGTTTAAGTATTTTTATAGCATGAGCATGATAATTGTGTATACGTGAGTATAGAGGTTGTAACTTAGGATTGATTAGTCTTTCCTTAGGGTATTTGGATTAACAAATTTGGAAGCTAAGTTATAAATGGGTTTGGCCGACGTGTTTTCTAGCAAGAAATCTAAGTAGGTTATCAAAATTGACGCGTCCATCTTGTCGGTTCTCCTCAGTATGTGAAAAGTGTTTACATAATCTGAATAGCTATGTGTTAGCATGATTATGTCTTTTATGTTAGTAATAATATGTTGTATTGTTATGTTGCTTTTGTATAGAGTTATGTACACGCGAGGAGGACGAGGTCGTGGTTCTGGTCGAAAGGATGTTCCAGTCCCAGATATTAGGGATGTTAATGCTCCCCAAGGACCTGTTGATGGGGTAGATTTATTGCGTGAGATGGTAGGCTCCATTCGGCAGCTAGTCTAGGCCGCTAGAGGAAGGGAGACCATACTTGAGCCGAAGGAAACAGTCACAATGCATAAGTTTTGACGTTTGGACCCTCACACCTTTGTCGGGGATCCCAACCCCACGGTAGCCATAGAATGGTTAGAGCTGGTCACCAGGATTCTGAATACGCTTCAGATAGCGGAGGATGATCTGAGAGTTACGTTCACTACCTTTCAGTTAAGAGGGAGTGCCCAAAAGTGGTGGAAGTTTGGCAGGACTACAGTGGGAGGCACTTGGGACGTTTTCACAAAAGTTTTCCTAGAAAAGTACTTTCCTGAGACCTTGAGAGATCGTTACAGGGAGGATTTCCTTTTCCTTACTCAGGGGACGATGACAGTGGTCCAGTACGAGGCTGAGTTCACTAACTTGTCATGGGTTGCACATGAGATTGTGCCTACTGATGAATTTCGTGTAAAGAGATTCGAGAGGGGTTTGAGGCCCGCAATTCGAGATAGAGTGGTGGCATTCAGAATGCACGTCTTTACAGAATTGGTGGAGACAGCTATGAAAGTAGAAGAAACCCTGAACGGGATGCGCAGGGTTAGAGACAGTAGGAGCCAGCAGGGCAGAGGAGATGCACAGTCCCAAGGGCACAAGAATAAGCCCTAGAGGTTGTCGAGTCCGAGTTCTTATCCGACAGGGTCGTATCTGCAGCATTTTTCTACACCTGCACCTTCAGTGGCCTCAACAGGAAGGTTGGAGCCAAGAGAGCTCATTTGTTATCGATGCAGACAGCAAGGGCATCGTTCATTTGAGTGCCCGCTGAGGGGCCAAGTTCATGGTTTAGAGTTCAGCGCCTGCATAGTCGTAAGGGAGAGGGTCACCAGCATGTTTTGAGTGTGGTATGTCTGGGCATATCTGTAGGAATTATCCCCGAGGAGGGAGCGTTTAGAGTGCGACAGGAGCACCAGTTGTTCCGTGTGCATAGGGACGACAGACTTATCAGTTACCTAGGGATCAGACGCCTAGGATTACGAAAGTGGGTGCCTCAGCACAGTTTGTGAGACAGTCGATGGTCCAAGGCTATAAAGGTCAGGCTAGAGTTCCGTAGGGCAGAGCATATGTGCTTGTCGATCCCAGTTCTTCCAAAGCACTGGTCGTGCCCTATGCTGTAGCTACTCCATCCATGATCAGAGGTACTCTCTTAGTATATAGATCATAGGCCAGTGTTTTTATTGATATGGGAGCATTGCATTCCTTTATTTCTTCTACTTTTGAGGGTATCGATTTGTACGTCTGCGGGCGATTGCTTTTATTTCGTGGGCGATTGGGATGAGGGTTTGGTGTCTATGCTCGGTGTTGCTCGGAATCGAGGAAACCTGGTTTTTTCTTTTTTGCTCTTAGGTTGGATAAGAAGGTTGGGGTTCAAAGAGTTTCCCCTAGTGATTTGTGATTATCCAAATGTCTTTCTTAACGATCTGTTTGAGTTGCCATTGAGTTATGAGGTGGAATTTTCTATTGATCTGATTCCAGGTGCTACCCCCATTTCAATGCCATCTTACCGTTTTGCACTAGCGGAGTTGCGAGAACTCAAGGTACAGTTTCAAGAGTTGCTTGATATGGGGTTTGTACGCCTAAGTACTTCGCCGTGGGGAGCGCCAGCTCGTTTTGCCAAGAAGTAGGATGGGTCCTTGAGGTTGTGTATTGACTACCAGAAGCTGAATCGGGTGACAGTGAAAAATAAGTATCCCATGCCGAGGATTGATGACTTTTTTGATCAGTTTAGAGGGTTGAGTTACTTCTCGAAGATTGATTTGAGGTTAGAATACCATAATTGAGGATTAGGGACGAGGACATAGCGAAGACCACTTTTTGGACTCGTTATGGTCACTATGAGTTTTTGGTTATGCTGTTCGATTTGACGAACGCTCCTGCGATGTTTATGGGTTTGATGATCCGCATCTAGACAGCTTTGTGGTGGTGTTCGTGGATGATATTCTTATCTATTCACCCACGAGAGAGATGCATGAAGAACACCTATGTATCGCTCTACCGATGTTGAGAAAGCATCGCTTGTCTGCGAAGTTCGAGAAGTGTGAGTTTTGGATGTCCGAGGTAAGATTTCTTGGGTATGTGGTATCGAAGGATGGAGTATCAGTGGATTCTTCAAAGACTGATGCGGTGATGGACTGGGAACGACCGAAAAGTGTATTTGAGATCCGCTACTTTTTGGGTTTGGCAAGATATAACCGGCGATTCGTGAAGGATTTTGCTAAACTTGCAGCGCCGATGACGCATCTTACAAGAAAGAGAGTCTGGTTTGTTTGGAGCGAGTCCTACGAGTTGGCATTCCAAGAGTTGAAGAAGAGATTGACTAGTGTACTGGTGTTGATCATTCTAGAACGAGGTCTGGGTTATACAGTGTATTACGATGCGTTGCATGACGGTTTGGGTTACGTTCTGATGCAGGAAGGTAAGGTTGTGGTGTACAGATCTCGGCAGTTGAAGACACATGAGAAGAACTATTCGACGCATGATTTGGAGTTAGTAGCTGTGGTCTTTGCCTTGAAGACGTGGCAGTACTATCTTTACGGTGAGCACTTTGAGGTTTTCTCTAATTACAAGAGTTTAAAATACTTATTTTTGCAGAAAAACCTGAATCTACGCCAACAACGATGGATGTAGTTGTTGGAAGACTATGACTTTGACTTGCACTACCATCCGGGGAAGGCCAATGTTGTGGCTGACGCTCTTAATAGGAGATCTCATGGGTCGTTAGCTTCTATGGCTATACGAGAGTGGGACATGCTTGGAGAGATTGGTGAGTTTGATCTGTGTCTCAGGTAGACAACGAAAGGTGCCATCTTATTTTTAATAGTTTTACAACCTACGTTGGTTGCACGTGTGTTAGAAGTTCAGCAAACATATCAGGAGGCTCAGATGATACGAGATCGTATTGCTAGTGGAGAGGACACTGCGGGATGGATTGTAAGTCTAGATTAGAGTTTGGGATTGGCAGGGAGATTGTTTGTATTGGAGTCGTGCCGTGCTGATATACTACAGGATTTTCACCATTCTCGTCTTGTAGTGCACCCTGGTGACACTAAGATTATCATGATATACGCTGACAGTTCTAGTGGAAGGGAATGAAGAGGGATGTGCTTTAGTTTGTTTCTCGGTGCTTCACTTGTCTGCAGATAAAGACAGACCATCAGAGACCAGCAGGATTGTTACAGCCGTTGTCGATATCAGAATAGAAGTGGGAGAACATCACGATGGACTTCGTATCTAGACTTCCTAGATCGCCTAAGGGACACGACGCTGTTTGGGTTGTGGTTGATAGGTTGACAAAGTCTGCATACTTTCTTCCCATTCGCGTGAAGGATTCTGTGGACAGATTGAGTAGATTATATGTCAGGGAGATAGTTCGGCTATATGGAGTACCTATGTTAATTGTTTCTGATCGAGACCCGCGCTTTACTTCACGCTTTTGGAAAAGTTTTCAGGTGGCTTTGGGGATAAGCATGACGTTCAGCATTGCTTTTCATTCACAGACGAACGATCAATTCGAGAGGACCATACAAATTCTAGAGGATATGTTGAGAGCTTGTGTACTTGATTTTTGGGGTTCTTGGGAAGATCATCTATCTTTGGCAGAGTTTACGTACAACAATAGTTATCAGTCCAATATTGGGATGGCACCGTATGAGGCTCTGTGTGGCAAACCGTATAGATTGTCGATATGCTGTACAGAGGTGGGAGAGATGATAGTTTTGGGACCCGACTTAGTGTAGGAGACGACAGAGAAGATCGCCGTGATTCGCCAACGTCTAGTGACAGCTCAGAGTTACTAGAAGAGCTATGCTGATCGGAGGAGGAGACCTTTGGAGTTTGCAGTGGGAGACCACATGTTTTTGAGAGTCTCGCCATGCAGAAGTTAGATGAGGTTTAGCCATAGCGGGAAGCTATCACCGCGTTTTATTAGACCGTTTGAGATCCTTGAAAGAATTGGGGAGGTAGCATATCATCTGGCTTTGCCACCTCAGTTGGCATCTGTGCACAACATGTTTTGCGTTTTCATGCTTAGAAAGTATAAGCCTAACTCGTCACATGTTCTGGATTGGGCCGAGCTGCAGGTTGATGAGGATGTTACCTATGAGGAGCGACCCATGAAGATTCTGGACACGAAAGAGCAAGTGTTGAGAGGGAAGACCATTGCTTATGTCAAGGTCCTGTATTTTCATCATGGTGTTGAGAAAGCGATGTGGGAGCTTAAGTTTGGGGTTCGTACTAGATACCCAGAGCTGTTTGCTTCATGACCTTGTAGCGAATTTCAAGGGCCAAAATTTCTTAAAGGGGGTAGAGCTGTGAGACCCTGTTCCTTTTCTCTTTGTTATCTATATATTCGATGTGTTGGATTGTGTTTCATTGTTTTAGAATAGCATGTCATATGTGTTTTACATATATTTTTTACGCTTGTTCGGGTTTAGGAAGACCATTTTGAAGTTTTTTCGTGTGTTGGCTGGACAGTGGCAATTCAATCGACTGAGGGGGTGATTCCAATCGATTGGATGCTCACTGTTGTGGTTCAGTCGACTGACTTGGGGCGGTGGGGTGCTTTTGGAGTTTCCAGTAGCCTTTCAGTCGACTGAGTTGGAAGATTTAGTCGACTGAGTTCTTGTACAGGGCTGAGACTATAAATATCAACCCTTGTTAGATATTTTCAAAACCAAAACTTCTTGAGTAAGTTTCTTTTTTCTCCACCTTCTCTCTAGACTTTTGAGGGGCCGGGGCATAGTTTTTGATGATCTGTTAGTGGATCCTTCCTATCCACGCCGTGGGCTTTACTTCTATCCGGACAGAATCTCATTTTGGCAAAATTCATTTTTGCACGTGGTTTGAGGTGTCGAGTTTTTGACTCATCGGGGGTATGATCTTAGACTATGTTATTTTTAAAGGGTGCTACATGCAGTTATATACTTTTCTACTGGTTAAAAATGCTTTAAATATTGTATTTTATGTTTAAACCATGTTTGTTCGGATAAAAAGTATGTTTTGTGCTTTTTTTTACATGATATTGGATTTGTGGATGTTTGGGTTTTCAAAAAGGTGATTTTGAAAACGGAGGATTTAAAAAAATCTTGAAAATCGTATTTTTGGAGGTTTGAGCTAACCTTTGGGGTTAAGTATCAGATTTTGAACATTTTGATATTAAAATGTTGTTTGGTTTCCATGAGTGATGGATGAAGTGGCGGTTGGCCATTGGATCTTATTGTGCATGTTGATTTATAATTGTTTAAATATTTTTTTGTAGTTGAACTCTGTGCTGATTTTTAAATGATTCTTTAGATGTGCCGTGATAATGTATGTGGATTGGGTGCTTCGTTCCCTCTGGTGTAGCCCGTAAATGAAGTGGTGGGTCCTTCGTTCCCTCGGGTTTAACGCATAAATAAAGTGATTTATGTTGTCGTGATTTTGTATAGAACTTGCCATTACTTAGCAGGCCTTAAGTGATTCAGGACTAGGGTAATGGGCAAGAGTCTATAATTGTTGTCTTTGTTCCTATGTGTGTGGCAGAGTCGGTACATAGGAATCATTTACTCTTTTCCCAGCTGTGTGATCCGGATGGAAAATCACGTTTTGTTACGCTGCTTATATTGTTTGAAATGCATGGTTTCAGGGATAGAAAATATTTTAGACTCCTGTGATTGAGTCAAATTATGCTATGTGATTACATATCACTCTTTACTGCATCTTTGTCTGTTCTATTGGGTTTCGGCTCACGTTGTGGGATTTTGTGCAAAACCTTTTTCAGGTGTAGGCGATCACGAGGAGATGATCTAGAGGAGCCCGTAGTGGCGGAAGGCTATTATTTAGTTTTCCTTTATGTTTTGAAAACATGTATTCTTTTTTGTGTTGCCTGTTCCTGGAGGCGTATTTTGTAAGTCTTGAGGTGAAATTTTATGCTTGTATGGAAAGAGATGTATGTTGTATTGAGAGATGAATCTTGGATACTCCTTTAATTCTAAAAGCTGTATTATTTTTGGTTGATTATTTCAATAGTAAAAACTTATATTTTTATAACTAGTGGTTTGGTAGCTTTTCACGTGACCTTGAATTTTGGGGCGTGACACTGCTCGAGCGATCTATCGAGCAGTCAAATAGGACTCTCGATTGTTTAACGCCCGTTGAAAAGAACTGAGAGCAGACATGGACCGCTCGAGCAGTCTGAGCAATTTTTCAAAAACTGTGTTTGTTTGATTTGAAGGTTTGCTCGGAGACTTTTACCCTATTTCCTTTGCACTATTCTTTTATTTAAATTAAACTCTCGAAAGTATGTTTTTCAAAGGTTACAAATTTATTTGATTTTTCTTTCAAAACTCCAGTTGGATCAAGCGATTTGTAGGATTTTTGGCTTTATAAAACAGATTCTTCTTGGGTGTTCACGTGTCTCGAGTTTGGGAGCATGACACAACTTGTCTCATTCAAAACAGTATACTGAAAATTAACTATTGGGAGTTAAGATCGTTGAGAATTAAGAAACACACAAATTTTCTATTTTAATTCTATGTTAAATTAGGAATTAGGATAATTGAAAATTAGGATAAATAATTACAGCCATCAATTTTCTTTTTTATTACCAATCATTGTTGCCGGTGGGATTCTACATTAGGAATCTCCCAAAAAAGACTTTGAACGTAATAGTCTTTCAAAACTTTTGTTATCTACAATCAATAGTTCTTAAAAAAATGAGAATATTTTTATTTGGAAATTAATTCAAATTTAAAGTTTTAGGTAATTATAATTAATTTAGTTGATTAATTAATTTTAATTAAATAAAATTAAATTATGAACCAATCACATGATGATATCTTAGTTTTTTAGAAGAAAGCTAAAATTTTGAGAAAAAAATTGAAACTTTGAAACACAAAAAGAGTAGAACATTTTGCTATAATATATTAGATAGATTATGTACATAATAAATTATAAAAAACAATGGCATAACATTTTTAATAAGTAATTGTGAATATCATTAAGCATGGCAAGGAATTGAGGGTAATTTGTGGTGTTCAATTCTCACTCTGTAATAATTGTTTAATTTATAAAAAAATAAAAAAGATTATTTTATGCAAAAAGTGTTGGAATCTGTAAATTTCATTGGTCATGGTAATCCAGATTTCAATAGCTGGATCAATTACAATTGGATTGGCCATTCAATTGCAATTGAAGCCTGGGAACCAAAGCTTGAGGGGCTATTGATTTTCAGGGGATAACCCTCCAAATGGAAAAGGCCGTTCATTGCATCTCTCAGAGGAAGAGGTAAGGGCAGGCTCACGGAAGGGGAAGAGGCAGAGCCAGGTGCTCTGTTCTTCTCCTGGGAGCTCTGAGGTCCCAGAAGATGAAGAGGAAGAGACAGA
>JAOTRH010225560.1:0-10360 GCA_034768845.1 Heliamphora exappendiculata
AGAAAATATTGTGGCTTTGGGATTTATGGGTCAAAAATAAGGAAATTCAAAGATGTTTTGAAAAATATTTTAAACACTTTGAAAATCAAATTTTGAAAACCCCTTTTGTTGAAAATAGAGTCTCCACTTAGTTTTTGAGAAAAAACTAAGAAAAACAAAAATGACTACTGATCTTTAAAACGTTTAACTAGAGAAAGAGTGTTCAGGGTCTAAAGTACGAATCGAGAAAGGTGTTAGGCACCCCGTTTGCCCACTATAAGGTTGACATTTACTGATCATCATTGGTTCTTTAATGAAATTTCTCAAATGTATGAAAATAAATAAAATGGGAGTGAAGAGAGAACATTCAAAATTAAGTACAAAAAATACATAAAATATGTACATAACACTCCAAAATAAATAAGGATCAAAAGAAAATTCCTAAATCCTATGGCATGCAATTTCTATCTAAAGGATACATGAAACATACGCACATGCAATATTGTTTAAGCAACCTAAATTAACATGATTTGGTTAAAAAAATAAACATGCTAAGTTGCTAAAATTATCTAAACATCAATTGCACAAAAATGAAACTACACAATATGTACAATATGCATATTATTACCTAAAAGTTATAAGAAGCATGTAAAAAGTCTTATGGTAAAAACTAACCAAAATAATAAAATTTAATAACAAATATTTTGTATTAACAAGTAAATATTTGAAGTTTTAATTTAAAAAAGAAAGAGAAAAGAAAACTTACAAAAGATTAATTAAGCCAAAATAAAAAGGGTTTAGAAAATGCTTTCAAACTAATAAAAAGGAAACCTAACTATTTACAAAAAAGATGAAAATAAGAAAAATAATAAGAACATTAACTAGCATAAAATGTATTTTTATGATTTTGTGCTTTTTGTGGTTAATAAAATAAAAGAAAAAATTAAGTTAACAAAAGAAAATTTTGAAAAATAAAAGACAATTTGATTATTAACATTTTATATTTATAAAAGAGAATGAAAGGAAAAGGGGAAGAAAATAGAAGAAATGAGAAGGGTGAGTTTTAACCATTATTAAAAGAAAAAATTATAATACCATTTAAAGATGAAAATTAATTTAAAAGCCTTTTGCGATTTTTAGATTTAATAAAAGAGAAAAAAAGAAAAGAAAGATAAGATAAGTACTAGAAAAAGAAAGCAAACCTGTAGAAAAAGAAAATGGAACATTTTATGAAAATAAAGCTAATACTAAAAATGAAAAGAAAATAAATTACTAGAAAGAAAAATTACACTATTGTTAAAAGAAAAAGAAAAAAAATAAAAAATAAAGGCTAATGAAGGATCATTAAACTAATATTATAAAAAGAAAAGAAAAGAAAAGAAAAGAAAATAGTGCATTAAAAGAAAATTAAAACTACATTGCAAATAAAAGAAATAAAGAAAAAGAAGACATTAAACTAATGCTTAAAAGAAAAAGACATTAAATTAAAATTACTAGAAAAGAAAAGAAAATAAAAATAAATGCTAGTACAGAAAATTAAACTAATATTAGAAAAATAAAAGAAATTAAAAAATAACTATTTAACTTAAATGTGAATTGTAGTATTAATTACTTCACTAATATAAATGTAAATACACTATTATAACAATTAACAACATTGTTAAGTTGTAATTGCTAAAACATGTTAACACTAATTGATGAATTCAAATAAAAATTACAATGTGCTAAGTGTGAGTGTGAAGGAATTAACAATTAAAGAAGTAAAAAAAACAATTAAATTAAACAAGATTAACTTATACAAACGGATAGAACATACAAATTAAAATTGAATTTTAACCAAGTCACTCCAAAAGAGAGGAATTAGAGTTAGAAAGACCGGGGATCCAAACGAAATACTTGAATCGTGGAATCCTCAGATTGGGAAATGTGCTTCAATCCTCGGGTGCTGATTCCAAGCTAAGACTGCAAATATAGGTATTGAAGGTTCGGTACTCGGTATTTTGGCAGGACTTCAGCGTCGGGGCTCAGGATCGCTCGACGTATCGACAGAGTCTCTCTCACTCAAAATTCGTACTGAAAATGTACACTTGGGTACGGTATTTATAGAATTCTTCAATCAATGAGAAGTTGCCACGTTTTGGGACACGTCGGGCCATTTGGAGTTGGCAGTCGCCACAATCAAATATGGCGGTCGCCATGTTTTTGAAAGGTTCCACAAAATTCTATGGCGGTCGCCACAATGGAAGTTGGTGGTTGCCATAATGAATGGTGGCAGTCGCCACTTTTAGCTAGGGTTTCTACAAAGTTCTACTGTGGTCACTACAATGGGAGTTGGCGGTCGCCTTACTTCGGTAGCAAGTTTTGATGGTTTGTTAGAATTTCATTGGTTTGAAGGTTTTGGGTTCAAATACCGCGCTTGGATAACTTTTTGAGGATCGTACGGATGCACTAATCCACCTGTTTTTATCATCGGATTCACCTAATATTAGGCGGGGTCAAATTGGGGAGTCTACAAAGGATACCAAAGGAGGATAGCTCAAGCATTCAATAAGAAGGTCAAGATTTGGGATCTCAGAGAAGGAGATCTGGTTCTTAAGGAAATCAAAGCTCCTATCTTCGACCTGAGAGGCAACTTCATGCCAAACTGGTGCGGACCATTTTTCATCAAAACCATCATGACCGATGGTGCAGTCATTATTATGGATTTGGATGGCAATGTGTTCTCCACTCCAGTTAATCTCAATTAGCTCATAAAGTACTATCATTGAGGTAAAAATAATGAAAAAATAGAAGCTGGCTGAGTTAAAAACCAAAAAGGTGATTCAGGCAAAAGTTAGAGTAGTCCGCAAGGCCGAAAACTCAAAAGGGTGACCTTGGTAAAATTTAGGACATCATAAAAAGAGAGCATCAATACCCGAGAGAAAATCGAGCCCGAACTACATTAAGGCTTGATTCCATTTTTTTATGATACATAGGCAGCTTCTGTTAAGAAGTCTGGCCATTTTCTTTGTTTTTAACTACTTTGAATCTGAGTAAGACCAATGCAAATTTATTTCAAAATTTTGATAATAAAGTCATTTAATTGAACCAAAAAACTATGGATAATTTTGAACCTTCTTTTCATTACTTCAGTTTCAAATTACAAAGTTTTGAAAACAAAAGGGAGGGCGCGCAAGTCCCAAACTCTACAAACAAAATAAAGAGGAAAGCTATGAAATCTTTAAAACAAAGTATGAGGCCTCAAATCCTCCTCCTTTTGCTTCTTGTTTTCATTCTTCTTTGTCTTACTTCTCCCTATTCTGCATAAGCCATGTCATGTACTCGGAAAAAAGATCAGGACACTACAACTCCTACATCTCCATCCGTGGACGAGACGGCCAGGCATCCTGATACAATGCAAGAAATGGGGCCCACAATGCAGATGAAAATAAATGGCCTCAAATATTGGGAGGGATGATTTGACTATGACCGGACTACTACATGATCCAACAGGGATAATAAAAAGTAGTCTGATGCTGACCAACGAGCACAACACCAGGGTGATCCATGGTAGTTAGAGTCATGGCAGGGATCCGCCACCAGGGGAACCCAAGTAATATCTGGGCCAGTCAAGGAAGAGAGGTACTATCACTAGGCTGCCTCAGTACTGCATATCTGGTAGTAAGGGCGGTAAAGGAAAGCTGCAGCACTGTGTCCATCAGTAGGTGATTTTTGCACAAGGTTCACTTTCTCCTTCAGCTAGATCTATAGCAAAGGTTAGATCAGTAAGAGAAAAGCTTGCGGTATGACAAAAGTCTGAGGTTTGAGCTTACCTGAAGAAGCAAGGGGCTTCCAGTAAAAGTAGTAGTCTCATCACAGTGAACGGCATCTAGACCCAGTAGTGTCTCAGCTAAGGCAAGTGGCATGAAGTCCTTCCCCATCCACATCTGACTCGTGATGTCAACCAGTGCATAGCTAACCCGCCCATCAGAAGGAACGAGGTGATACTGGGCAAGAACATAGAAGCAAAGGGCATAATGACGACGCAGTTGGAAGTCGAGGTCGCTAAGGTCGCCGATAGGACAGAACCTCTCAATGAGCCATGGACTGTCAAAGCAGTCACCCGATGTTAGAAGAGAAGCTTCAATCATAGATAGACCATAGAGTTGCATCACATGTTGCCGAGCCGAAAGGGAGGAAATAGGAACAACAACGAAATTCTACAAAGTTAAGTCTAAAATAGCAGCAAACTCCTCCACAGTAGGGCATAATTCTTCGAGGCTAAATCAAAAGACATGGGACTGCGGATCCCATAGGCGAACAATAGCTTCCAATAAAGGTCTATCAGTCTTTATGGCCATGCGAGAAAATAAGGAGTTGATACCAAAAGGGATAATGTTCAAACGCTCAATATGGGAGAATGCCTCAACCCATGTAGAAAGGGGACTAGCCATCTGAGTGAGAATAACAGAAAATGGGGCCTCCAGGGCTATATTTATAAGGCATGGAAATGCTGGAGATCGAAAAAGAAACAAAAAGTACAATCAATGTGGCGACCACCACCTTGGAGTAGGCGACTGCCTACTTGAAAGGGCATCGTACAGTGACGTCATCCCTTTGACCAGGTGACCACCAGATTAGAAGTGGCAACCGCCAGGTTGGATGTGGCGACCGTCATGTTGGATCATGGCGACTGCCATGTTAATAGGTGGCGAGCATGTGTCAGTTAGTGGTTTTTGCATTTTTTGACATTGGTATTATTCATCAATGACAGTTTTAGCAGTAAATGAAGGAGAATCATACATAAGATGAATATCAAGTAATAAATGGCACGAATGCCCAAAATATATTAAAAAGTGGTAAAATATAACATAATGTAAAATGGAGCACCCAAGCCCAATAAACAATAACAGGGGGCACGCAGGCCCATAAAGGTATCAAGTTGGGGCACGTAGGCCCATGAAAACCAATATGTATAAAAAGAAAGTGTATCTGAAAATAAATAAAACTAGGGGGAGCTCTCTCTCTCACTAAAGCCTTGAGCAGACTCGGTGGGAGGAAGGACCGGCCTCGTTCGAGCTAACATCCTCGAAGAGCCTCCCGATGGCATTGCTACCATCACCGTCGTTGTCGGAGGAAGAAGATACAGCTTTGGAATGGCTCCTAGCAGAAGAAATGGATCCTCTAGAGCGAGCTTGAGAAGATGCCTGGGAACCACGACCTCGAGCTAGGGATGGAGCAGGAAGCCTAACCGGAGCCTGCGGCGGTACTATGCCTGTAACTGGAACTGGAGGTTATCAAAAGAAAAGTAAGACTCAGAATAGAATAATGACAGAAAGTGTAGAAAAATTGAAAAGAACGTGCAAGCTATTTACAGTAGCCACTGGCGTGAAAGAAATGTTGGCTGCTCGCATCATGGCGTCCATCTGTCGGACCAGTGCCCTCATGCCAGTGATCATCAGCATCATACGGTCTAGCCAAGCCTGGTCGATTTGCAAAGAATAAAAGAGAGCAGTTCAAGAAAACTAGACAAGTAAAAAAGAGTAAGTAACTGAAGGAAAGGTGAAAGGCAAACCTGGTCGATGTCAGCCCTGAACTCTGGTGCTGGCAGAACAGGAACCAACAGAGAAAAAAGGTAGCCATATGCTATGGTCTGGACATCCCATGGAATCTCTGGGCCTCTCATCTTGCCAGCAGCATCACCACCAACAGAAGCAGCCCCAGCGGCACCGGCATTAGCATCCTCCAGTGCCCGTCCCCTCCTCCTGCCACCAGGGGCAACCAGACTGGGTCCTAAGGTTCCCAGCAGATGTGCCTGGGCCCAGGCTGTGTAATTCCCCTCTGGCACCAGTACCGCCGTGACGTGCGTCCCCCCCATCTCTAGGAGGAGGTCAACACGACCTAGAAGATCGATCCAGCGCATATGGACTGGAGGAACCACCGGTATCCTAAAGTGATCAAAGCCGAGCGATTGGCAGACCATTTACTCGCCAAGATAGTACTCCTGACCGAATGGACCCTCCAGTAGGATCCGCCCGAGGTGAGGTATCGACCGCGCATCAGATTTGCGCCAGCTTGATCCTCTACTCTCCACTAGACATCCAAGTGTACCTGTAGCAATTCAAAGTGCAGTGCAATATAATAAATAGCGAGCAGTAAATGCAGTTTAGTATGATAATTAGTGTGTGCAGTGATTCGTGTGAACAGAAACAGTACAGTACAGTGAACAGCAGTAAACAGGATACAGTACAGTAAATAGTAAAATAATACCTGGTCGGGGGTCAGCCGGTCTAGCAATACCCAAAATCGATCGATGTCCTTCCCCCTAGCCTTCTTCCCCTTCAGCCCTCGGGACCACCGGGCTACATAGGGAATGACTAGAGGATCTGTTGCGAAGTTCGTCGGGACATGAAGCCCGAAGAACTCAAAGGCTCACAACTGCAAAGAAGAAGATGTCAGCCAACAGATAATGGATAATAAATAATAGAAATAAAAAAATGTGCAAAAACTAAATCATACCTCCATGACCCTCCAGTATCCCCCTTTGCTGAGCTCTTGGAAAAATCGGGTCAGAGTCCGCATGAAGTCGTAAAGAGTGGCGAGAGAAACTCCTCTTCAGTTGTAAGCTGCAACTCGATCAAGATGAGCAAGTGCACCCAAGTATTGTAAATGAACGGTTTTCCCCTTGTTTGAGAACAAGGAGGTACCGAACATATACATCAGGAAGCCTTAGGTATCCCACTCGAAGTGGTGGGGCTCGATGTAGTGGAAATTATAGAACTGTTAGGAATGTATACTAAAAAGTCATGCTTTTTATGTATTTTATTCTGGATCCCTGGCATATTAATGAGAAACAATTTGAGATGGTTTTGTATTTATGATTTCATATATATATTTGTGATGTATGCATGCATAGTTCGTATATTCTATCTAGTATTTGACTCGGTGCGTGCTACACGGAAGATCGGGTCATAGGTTCTCACAGATTATACAGGTAGGCTCACAATCGCAACAGACCTAGACATTCCATTGGTATGATTATAGTATATCGTTATAGTAGCTGGTCTTGGCTAGGTCGAACGGATCAAATTCAGGTTTTGAAAATTCGATGTTCGAGCTCGATGTGCTAGTACACTTAAAGTTTATTGAGCGGAATCAATGGGATAATCAATTCTATACTGACTATATGAATTGATCAACATCCCATATTATCATGTATTGCACAAACTCTTAATCCCGAAGTGTTTGATTAATTGTGTTCAAATGATGTACAGTACTTTGACTCATCAATGGTTGAGATTTCCTCCATGAAATCAACAATACCGATGAGGTTGGTACTGGCGTTATTTGTCCGATGATTGATAATCAGCTGATGAAAATCACGTCCGATATAGGTTGAGGAGTTCCCCCTCGTGTGCTTTGTTTATATGTTTGATTACGCTAAACCTGTACAGTGGATCTTCGGATCCGGCATATCAAAAGGTTAAGCGGTGCGGTTGTGAGGAAAATAGAATAATTAAATCGGGTTGTGAGTAACCTAATTTAGTTATCGAGAATCCATATCTTAAACGTGGGGAGAATTCAGTACGTTTGATAATTGAAAACTCAAGACATAATTTGAGTTGGGGCCGGGAGTTCAGTCCAGACCTTTAGTGGAATAAGTTCTGGCTCGTCCGAGAAAGGATCTAACCCGGGGATAGAGTTAGGGATATCCAATTTTTTTGTGCGATTAGCCCGAGTCTTGTACTTTCTTGTGATCCCTCACATAGCCTATTATACGCACAGATTTTTTATTGATTTCGGTAATTATTTAATTTAATTAGAATGCGAATTTTGTCGTCGGGAACATTCAAGGATTAAATTAAATAATGAAGGGCGATTTTGGTTTTTGGCACACCTAGGGATTACTCCCTAGGTGGCCGGCCCTAATAAGGGGGTGGGGATTTGGTTTTATAGAAGATATATATCTTTTGCTTATTTTTAGGAAAGAGAATATATATACTGAATATTATTTTTGATATGTGGAGAAATATATCAAAATGAGGCTTTATATATATAAAATCCAAAAAACCCTAATCCCCTCACCATAGCCGCCGTCCCCTCTCTCTTTTTGGCAATTAATTTTGCATTCTTGAAGGGAAGTATGTGAGAAGAAACCAATAGAGAGAGAACTCTTTGATCGGAATCGGTGCCCACACGTCCTGATCGTCGTAGTGCTTCCAGGACATACTTGGAAAGATTGCAAGATCGTCTTCAATATATTCAGGATTTCTTGAAATTTTTCGACAAGTTTCATAGAGTTATCATACTATTAAGATTAATATAGTTCTCATTTTTCATGAAAAATGCATACGTCATTTTTACGGTCATGGCGTCAGTTCAATTTTTTTTTCCGCTACAACAATGGTATCAAAGCCATGGTTACGTTTTTCATGAAAAACCATTATGCTAACCTTTGTTTTGAAGCTTATGTCATTATGATCCGGTAATATGAATGTATGAATAAATGTTTGATTTATATCGTTTGTAATCGTTTATCTCGACGGTTTTATTTCGAGATTAGATCGGTTGTACGCCTCCTACGTGGGGTATAGGTTTTGACGATATAATCTATTATTTTATTTATTTTTTTCTGGATCAATATTGTAATCTAATCACGTAAAACGAGGAGCAAAAATAAAAGAAGAAGAACAAGGCAGCGGCGGCAAAAGGTCGTTCGGCCACAACAGGGGGTTGTCTTTGAGGCTTGTTTTCAGGGCTTTCAAAAAAAAAAATTTTGTGCGATTTTTTTGCTGAAATAAAGGTTGTTCGTTGGATATCCGATGGTGGTTCGGTTGCGGTTCGATAACTGCGAAAAAGGGGTCAAAAGGAGCTTCAAAGCTGGTCGCGCACAATGGCGCCACTACAGAAATTTCGGTACTTTGAGGATTTTTTCGAGGCACTTGGGCTTCGAATTTTGACGCAATATTTTTTGGAGATCAAGATCTCGATGTGCTCTACCTACCATAATTTTTTGGGGGTTTAAAAGTGGCGGAAAGGTGGTCAAACAGCGGCTGAAAAAAGACGGCGCAGTGCTGCCTACACAGTAGAATTTTTGGCAACTTAAAGGGCTGTTTGGCCTTCTTTTTCAGCTTTTTTTGGGCGTTCCAACGGTGGTCCGGAGATGTGACGGTGGTCCGGAGGCTAAGAAAAAGTTTTGAATCTTTGACGGCTCGTTCACGGTTCTGAAATCCTAAGCGTTTAATCTTTGATTCGAGACCGTCGAATTAAAAGATTAAACGGGTGGATCGGATCATAACGACTTAATTTATATTTATTTTTTCGTTATTTAATTATTTATTTATTTGTTTTAGATAATTGCGTGGATAAATTTTATTTTACTTATTTTTCCTTTTATGCATGATTTTAATTATCGGAAGTATATTAGGAAAAACGATTTTATAAAATAAATAATCCTAGCATTTTTTTTAAAATAAAAAAATAAATAGATAATTATTTATTTAACTTTTGTGTTAAAATTAATTCAATTTTTTTAATTAAAATCCGGGTAATTAATTTCTTTCACAAAATTAAATAAAAAAGTTTTTGTTTATTTTATTATGGTTAAACAACGAATATTTTAATTGATTAAAATTGAATTTATTTTAATCAGAAATTAAAATATGTTTGATGGTTTAAAATAAACTAAAACGTAGAACTCTCGATTTTTAAAGTATTAAGTGGGAGAGGGGTTTAGTCACAGATAAATTATACGGTCTCCATTACACGTTTGTAGGAAATGCGATTATAACTCGCGCACTGGCTTCGACTTTCGGTCTCCATAAGGAATGGCTATAGTCATGATATCTGCGGGACGAATCTTCGAAAGAAGTAGATTTGAAAATAGTGCGAAGTAGGGTTCGTTCACACCGAGCCCGGGGCTTTGACACGGTATTTTCAAATTAAGAGTAATGGTTATACACTTAACCCGTGAATAAAAATATCCTCTCTAAGGAGTCACTGTTTTTATTTGTGGGGACTAAAATTTATTGACTATTTAATTTACATGGAATGTCCTATATCAAGGAATAAAAAATCTAGTAGTTTTTTCTTCGTTGATTGTTAGACGTCCACACTACGTGGCTTATCAATTGATGTGACTCTGAGCCGGTGATTTTTTATTATGATATTTGGTTTCGGCAATAAATTAATAGACTGGCATGTCTGTCCGGATGGGTGTTGATTAGTAAACGTCCACACTACGTGGCATGCTTAATCACGAAGAATTGGGGCTGCTAATAATTTTTTTTAAATTAAAAGGTTGAGAGACCCTAATTTGATAAAAGAATTAAAAAGATTTTCTCTTTTTTTTCTCAGGATTTAATAATGGGATCATTCAATCCACTAGCGGCAATTCTCAATG
>JAOTRH010225582.1:0-10360 GCA_034768845.1 Heliamphora exappendiculata
TCATAGATTGGCTTTTAATTATGTAATATATGTATAAGAAGAAATCTGAAGTTCAAATTGAAAAAGAAAGAAGCCACGTCTCTTTCGATTTCAACCCAGCATCGATTCTTCTCTTTCTCCATTCAATTCACCACAAACACACCCAACAAATTATTTCGATTCTCTCCCTAAATCACTGCGATCTCTTTCGAAATTTAACATGAAAATAGGCGAGTAACAGAAGAAACAGAGTAATCCCCAATTATTTACGTAATGATGCCAGAATCTATTGCTTTTCAACGGGGACCAGATGCATTCCCGAACTACATACGCGCACGTATGTCACTCTGATTTGCCTCGCCATTTCAGCTTTCAAAAAATTAGGGTTTAGAAGAGCTTTGTCCCTGCCCGATCATCTTCACATTCTTCTGCTGTAATAATTTTTTGGATTTCTTTACATTTTCCCTGGTTTTTTTTCACATATATCTGATTGTCTGTACAAAATCTTTGGTGGATCTGGATGACAATCCAAGCTTTTTGAAGAATTAAGATTGGTTTGAAATTTGTCAGTCATTGTTGTTTTCATCAACAGATGAAGTTTGGTGTCGATTTTGGGTTCTTCACATCAAGATGTATTCGTCGAATGGTGACAGTTTTGGTTGGATTTTGGGTGAAAGGTAATTTTTTTTATGCATTGAAGCTTTCTGCCCTCTCTTTTGTGCTATTGTCGATCGGTGGTGATCATACTTCTAGGGTTTGATTTGTTATTCATGGAAAGAAAATAATAAATAAGGGTAAAATGGGAAAAAATATAAAATATTTAAAGATAAAATTAATTTTCGTTCAGTTAACTAACAAAAGGCTTAAAGTAAAATATAAAAGTAAAGCAGAATGGAGGACAATGTAATTTCAAAGATCTCATGAGAATTCCCTGTAATAAGCTTAAATCTCAAGGGAGGTAAGTGTAATTTACCGAAAAAATTAACTAATTTTTTTTATCTCTTAATCTAATAAAAAGAGTCAATACATATCCCGAACACCCCAACTTTTTTTTTCAAACAAAATTATTATAATTTTCTTACATCAAATGTCAACCCTACTCACAAAATAAAAAAAGCCGTGCCAATATCCTAAATATTAAAACTTAAAATTTAAAACTAAAGGTATTTTAGATATTTTTCAATAAAATTAAAAAAATTATTATAAAAAATTATCCTAAACGCTCTCACTTTTTTGTATTCATTTTTAAAAAAAAATTCTTAAAACCTAAGTTTAAAAACTATCCCAAACAATCATTAAATGAACCGTGGAACATGACCTATAACTAAGCTAGAAATCAAGTTCATATTATTAACGAAATTAAAAATTCTTAAAAGTTACAAGCATCATAGGCTGAAAACTTCTACTTGAAATAGAGGGTGTTTGACTTTGGCTAATTTTAGTTTTTTATTATTAGTTAATTTTATAAATAAATTATAATTTTTTCTAAACACTTAAAATTTTTACTACAAATTATAATTACTTTTTCTTCTACTTTAATTATAAGTTAACATATTTATTAAATACTCACAGCTTTATCTACAAATTTGTAACCACTCAAGTAAATTACTGACCCAATAACTTAAATTAAGAGTTTAATAACGCAATATAAAAAACTAAGTAATTAATAGAAACTCACAAGTTTCATTAAATACCAAACTTATTTTCTATCTCTCACTAATGTGGAATAGATTATCATAATATTCCTCATTCAAATACGCGACGCACTCGTCGTGTGGCCTAAGTTTTTATATTAGTTAGAATGTTGATAGTAATTTATTAGCAGACACAGAGTGGTCCATAAACGTACATAATGTATACAACCTCCGAGTTTCTATTTTTTTTCAGAACCTCTACTTTCTATTTACATCGCCACGGAACACTATATAAGAATTTGGGTTGACTCTGATATTAACTATAACAATTCAAGTGAATTGCTTTCCTAATAACTTGAATAAACAGTCTAACAACGCGACTTAAAATACTTAAATTAAGTTATTAATAGTAACTCACAAGTTTTATTATATATTAGACTTATTTTTTATCTTTAATGATATAAGAGAGATTATTACAAAGTTACAATCCATAACCTGATTTCGGTTTTGCCGGGAACAAACTAATCAAAATCCTATCATAAGATCGAAACATTGAAACCCGAATGATTTCCCTTTTTTGGGCTCCTATCTAATGCCTATTTTTGGGCACTGAGTGATCTTTCCAGACTCAGAAGCTGTATGTGGAATCATACACAGCTGGGGTCGGCATCTCGGTGCCGTGAGCTTGTTTGGATTAATGTTTAAAAAGCCAAATTTTAAAGATCCTCAAAAAAGAAACAGAAAAAAAATTAAATTGTTTAGAAATATTTGTGCTTTTTATTTATTTTTATTAAAATGTTCAATAAGCTCTTATCTTTTGTTTCAAAGTTATAGTATTTGAGACGACGGCACAATATTTTTTTTTTTATGTTTCTAGAAGTAAGGATGTCTTTTGTATTTAAGTGCATTATAATTATTTTAATAAAAAAATAAGTTAGATTATTTGGGATTTGAATTTTTTTATTTGGAAAAAGGTAATGAACTAATTCAATAGGGTTTTTTTTTTGGAATTTCAAGCAGTATAATTTAAAAAGGGTTATTTTTCTTCTAAAAAAAATAACTTTTTAAATCGTCCAAACATAGGCTATATGGCTCCTGTCTAATTGATAACAAAATCACACAGAAAGTGCTTCACAAGAAAAATAAAGTAGCAAAAATAAATAAGAAAAAATTAAAAGAATTAATTTCTCCTACTTGTTTATCGTGTTATAAGAAAGTAAAATAAAATTAATTTACAACTTTTTTATAATGCATAATTTTATACTTTTTACATTATCTGTTTTGTGAAAAAAAAAAATTCTAAGAAAAATTTAGTATGGTGGGGTCTATATTGTTTTAATTTTCTTACCTCGTAAACTGAATTAAGCCATATTTAGGACCCATAGATACACATACGCATACAAAAACATATATACATTGAGTTCATCTAGCTCATAATTAAGATGAGAATGACTAAAAATGACCTGAAAAGTTGAGACGGCCAATCTGATTTGAAGAGTTAAATCTCATCAACTGCCACCTATGGAGAAGTGCCAAGGTGAGAGACGAATCATAGGGAACAGATGCAAAATTTTAATTTAAAAGAGATTAATTATTTTAATAAATTTATAAAGAGACATATATTAAAATTTCAAAATTGAAATTAAGAGGTTGAACTTGTAAAATATTGAAATATTTCAAACCAATAGTGTTATAACTGT
The DNA here is from genome assembly GCA_034768845.1 of Heliamphora exappendiculata. Taxonomy (NCBI): domain Eukaryota; kingdom Viridiplantae; phylum Streptophyta; class Magnoliopsida; order Ericales; family Sarraceniaceae; genus Heliamphora; species Heliamphora exappendiculata. The sequence continues at coordinate 3,314 of JAOTRH010225582.1, forward strand.
GATTTTTTTTCAAAATTTTGGGGGCAGCCGTCCCATCTGCCCTCTTGAGTCTGTCTCTGCGAATGGTGTTTGAGTATCTTTTGGCCTAACATGCATGCATATGCGTGGCTAAGTTTTTGAAAGATCATGTTCTGAATGTTCTCTCTCTCTCTCTCTCTCTCTCTCTCTATATATATATATATATATATATATTTGGAGTCAAATGGATTTTATGTAGTTTAGAATTGAAAAATATGAATTTTTTTATTTGATAGAAAATAATATTTTAACGAATTAATCAATTACAATCACGAATCATAAGCAACAAGAAGTAAACACGATATACTGATTTTTTACGTGAAAAAATTCAACACAGGTAAAAAATCACGAGACTACTAAGTTTAGGAAATAAGCACTATAACACAACATTTACAATGTAACTTACAGACACTTTGATCGAATTCTCAATCTTCTAGTCTTAAGCATCTATGTCGAATCTTCGTTCACCGTTCTCTTCTTGATTCCTACTGCAACGAATTCTCGTAGTAGCTTATCCAGCAGAATCCTCTGTCGAAATTTAGAATGCTATCTAAGATTTCACTCGAACGATCTTCAATGTTTTGGGCCACGAAACACACTTCTGAATATGCACGGAAGCTCTGAATAATTGAGTATCAAAAGTGTTTTCATGAATTATTAATGTAACCCAATTGGTGATGCCACAGTTCAGCTTCATCAATTTTGGCTGAATGACATGTTATATCGGTTTTAGGCACAATTCCATAGTAGCTGTTAGAAGTTCGAACACCATGAATAACAATTTTTTTTTAATCTAAAATTAGACATTTAATTTTAGTAAAATGAACTTCATGGTGTGTCCAATATGAGAAGCCCTGGAGAGCTAATAGATCCTCTTCCAATAATTTTGAAGGAGTTTCTATCACCAAATATGGCAAGTTCCCCATCATACGGATCAACACTATCCACTATCCAAGGACTTATCACCTGACATATGTCGGGAACAACCACTAACCAAGTGCCACATGAAAGAATTTTAAACTTTTAATGCTGTATGAACAACATGACATTTCAAATCAGACTTTCGAACCCATACAACACGAGTTTTAGGAAAAGATTTGGTCTGAGTGCTGTCTTTCTGGTCAAAATATGGTCCTTGCCAGTTGTCCTCTCATGCGCATAAAGGGATCGCTTGAGCGCTAGATTTCCAGTTATCATATTTGTTTCTCTGCCAGTGGTTCGCTCGAGCATACAGTGGGATCGCTCGAGATTGCGACTGCCAGTGAGTTTTCCCATCTTTCTGCCAATTGACCGCTCGAGCGCTCACTTGACCAAGAGTTTTTTTATGCAACATTCTAATTTGATCATGCAATTTTTTTATTTTTCTTTCATACTGATATGAAGATATAAATTTTATTTTTCTACAAAAAGGACGAATATAACCCGCAATACCACAAAAATGACAACTAGGTATAAACTTTTGAAAATCAAATGATTATGGTAATGGTTTTTGAAAAGATTTTTTCGAAAATTCAGTCATGATTTACTTAGACTTTTTCAAAACACTTTCCATACCTGTAGGTATACTAACAGCTTTCACAAAATTGATTTTACCTGAAATCTTTTATCTAAACGAACTTTCAACATATCCTAATTCGGTTCGGTCTGACGCCACTTTTTGCACACTTAAGATCTCTTCTAAACTCAAGGATCCTCCATTCAACTTTCTTGAGAGTGGTATTAGCAGTTAACAGTTCGGATTCCAACACTTTGATTCTAGTCTCACTTTCCTCAAACAAGGATTTGAAATTTATTGAGTCTTGTAATTCCAACTCAAATTCAGAAACTTTATATTTGAGGGAATCACAAGACTCAAGATGTTTATTTCTTTGTTTGTCAAAACTGACCAGTTTCTCAATCATTTTGGATTTAAAAATTTTCAGTTAAGAAAAAAAATCCTGAGACTCGATGAGTTCTAATTTAAGGCCATCATTCTCCTTAATTTTTCAAGGTCTTAACTTTCAGTGACAGTTTAGTGATAACTTTAATTATTTTGTAACTTTGTGAAGTTTATCATAAGCTCAGTGAAGATTTTTCTCATTCCCATCTTCAGATTCTAAACCTGAATTTGGATCATCATTTCCTGAATCACTGTGTATAGCACGTGATTCATGATCAAACAATTCAGATTCACCAGATCCAGTAAAAACAGCAAAAGCAGCATACTTACATTCTTTATTCTCATGCTCGAACTCACTTTCATCGTCAGTTGACTCAACTTTATTATTCCATGTCAAAGTAAAAACATTTTCTTTTTATTTGGACAATTCTGTATAATGTGACTATACCATTAACACTCGAATCACTGTATATTCTGATTCTGAATTTTAGCTTCTATTTTTTTTTCAAACTTAACTGCATTCTTACTTTTATTACCAAACTTTTTAGATTTTAACTTGAGATTAGGATTTTTTATTTAAAATGAATTTTCTCATTTTTTTCACAATAAACGTCATAACCTTATGGTCAAATTTCATCTCATCAACAGAAGACTCCACAGTAATCTTTGTAGATTTTAAAACAACACCTTTTGATTTTTTTGGTTGACGTAGAGTTGATTCAAAAGTCTGAATATTTCAACCTAACTGTTCTACTCTTAGAGAAATAATATCCTTACTTTCTCAAATGGTAGTGATCTTTGATTGGAATCGTTCAGGTAGTGATCGAAAGATTTTTCGAACGATGCGAGATTCAAGAATTTTTTCACAAAGTATAAAGCTGGAATTAACTATATCACTCAACTCGACATAAAATTCATCAAATGTCTCATTATCTTTTATTCAAAGATTTTAAAACTTGAATTGAGATTTTAACAGTTGGCGTGCCCTCGTGTGTGATTTCAGGAATATTTCATACAATTTCACACATACATATATGTCTGAATTCTTCAGGTGTGGCATCACTAAAGATTGCACTAATAGCCTTGCTATTCTAGCCTACTTCATCTAAATTATTTTTCTTTCATTATTCAGTAGATTTGAAAATAGTATCTTCACCAGTTTTAACCGTCAGAGAAGTATAACCAATTACTACAGCCATCCAAACTCTTTCATCGATAGATTTAAGAAACGCCCCCATACGTGTTTTTCAATAGGGATAGCTACCTCCATTTAGCAATGGAGGTTATACGGTTGAGTTTCCTTCTCTAAGAAATTACGTGTTTGTGATTAATTAGATTCAAAAAAATTTGTTTTAAAAAAAAAACAAAAATTTGCTCTGATACTAATTGAAAAATATGATTTACTTTTTGTTTGATAAAAAATAATATTTTAACGATTTAATCAATTATATCCACGAATCATAAGCCACACAAAATAAATACGACACACAGATTTTCTACGTGAAAAAATCAATAAAGGTAAAAAATTACGGGACTACTAAATCCAAGAATCAAGCACTATAACATGAACAATTACAATATAACTTACAGACTCTTTGATCGAATTCTCAATCTTCTTGTCTTAAACTTATATAACGAATCCTCATTCATCGTTCTCCTCTTGATTTCCACTGCAACGAATCCTCGTAGCAGTTTTTCTGGCAGAATCCTCCGTCGGAATTTAGAACGCCGTCTAAGATTTCACTCAAATGATCTTCAATGTTTTGGGCCACGAAACACACTTCTGAATATGCACGGAAGCTCTGAATAATTAAGTGTCAAAAATATTTTCGTGGCTTGTTAATGACTTATAAATCGATCAACCTTTAAAACCAGGCTGGTAGAGTTTTATTCGATTTAAAACTGTTTGGTATCTGCTCGAGCGGTTCTCTGGACGCTCAAGCAGTTAGATGGCTGAATGCTTCTATCAAATCTCGCTTCAGTTGCTTATACCATTCGCTTATACAGTCGTACCACGAACTCATTTTGGATAGGAATTCTCTTATCAGATCAAAACAAAGATAACTATAAACTAGATCCTAAGAAGATTCTAGCTTCACACAACCTCTTATAAAACCTATTCTAATCCAAATAAGAGTTGTATCCTTACTAAACTACCTTGAATTGTCACAAATAAAACATAGAAATTAATTACATAAATTATAATTAATTTCTTTACAAGAATGATGGAGATTAACTAAGCAGCTATTTCAGATATTTTCAAAGACTTGGAATTGTGGGATAGTTATGGAAAACTTTATTTTCTGGACTTGTAAAATTGTTATTCTGTTTAGGGAGAGAAATTATTGGGTATAGTATGTGACGATGCCACACACAAAGTTTGAGTCATTTATTGATATAAATTTCGTCACTTTTTAATGTCGGGGTCATTTATGTAACTAAAGCTTAATAAAGTACAAATTATAACAACTAAAATTAAACCTTGACACCTATTCAATATCAACTTAGTTTATGGTAAAAATTAATTACTAAAAATCAGAACTTTCAAGTAACAAAGTAGAGATTCCAAAAATAACTTGAGGAACAGGATTAACAATTGAAGAAGCCCTTGCTTCAAACATGCATCATTGAGAATGTTTGTGAGCAACATTACATGAATTTTGTGTGATGACCAAAAAGGGTCTGGCACTAGTGAAAGTTGGCTGTGAAGACAAGCTTAAGGTTGCTATATAAGGTGCAATAGATTGTGCATGTACATTTAGCTCAGGAAGAGCTTGGAGATTAGTGATGACCAGAATATTTAATTTTCTGGACAAAAACCTAAAATTATTAGGTATTTTTAGAATATAACGCGACATAATTTATGCACAGTTGTTTTTGGTAAATAAAATATTCGATAGAATCACTTTTTGTTGATTCCCGGTTTTGCTCGGTTTTAAATGGACTCTCCCAATAGATGGTAGAATTAGTTTATTAGAAATTAGTTGAGATAAGTATAAATTAGTTCGAACACCGTAAGATATATAAAAAAATAAGTCACATTTTGTACTCCTACCATTTACATTTACAAAGAAAAGTCACTATTGTTTCGAATGCTTTTTATTATATTATTAAATAAAAATATCATGTAATTAATGGCACTATAGCCAAATGGCTTTTGATTTAATGATATAAATATTTTTTTTTTAAATAAAAAATTGAGAGTTCAAAATTATTAAATGCAAGGTATAAAAGTTTTAAGTGTGTAAATATTTGTTTATTAAAAAAAAAATTAAAGGCAATATTATTTCAACGGAACACCTTTAGCACGTGGGTCCCACTGTTGGGCGTGCCCAGCCACGCACATTTGAGCCAGTGCCAGCCATGGTCGAATGTGGATTTGCTCGTTTTGGTGAACCTGTACTATATATATATATATATATATATATATAGGTCATGATGAGGGTTGAATGGGAGATCCAAGGATTGTGAAAAGAGTGAAAGACAAAAGCATTGAGAAGCGAGAGACCGTAGAGTGCCTTGAAATTATCGCATATACAAATATTTATTATTGTCTCCAGTCCCTTATGCGACTGGACATAAGGGATTGCAAAGTTGCAGTTGAACATTTTTTTAATTTAAATTAGATTTATTTTAATAATTTAAATTATTTATCAAAAAATCAAATTTTAATATGTAATTAAAAACAGCTTGATAGTTTTGATATGCAATGATGAAATAAAAATCACACCAACACATAAAATATTCACCACACGATGAAACATGACATTTTTACGTGAAAAACTCTAATGAAAAAAAAATTATAGAATTAATTTTAATCCGAAAATAACAAACACTAAATAGAAGTTTGGTTACAAGAAACGTCTTACAGAACCAGTTGAATACTCAATTTAATGTTACCTGTCTTCTTGTCGAATTCACGTGAGCTAATTATGTACTTACTTATAGTAGAAATTCTCCCCCATATTTTGTCACTTGAGACTCCTCTCAAGAATTGAATGCAATGATCAAGATGATGAATTGATAATGATCATTAAGTGTGTTAAACAGACTTAGAATCATCAATTCTTGTTCAAAAGAACTCCCCCTCATGATGTTCAGTAGCAGTCTCTCAAAAAAATAAAAACGCTCAACCTCACTGCTTGCCTAAACTAGTATATATAAAAGAAGGTTGCTAACCCTATTTAATTATTAGGAAGCCACGAGATAGACCCGCTCAAGCGGTTTCTAGACCGATCGAGCAATTATACTAGTCAATGAACAAAAACTGTTGCAAAAAGGACAACCACTGATTCCATTTTACTTGACAAAACTACAAAACAACGTCTAAATATCGCAAAGTGCATCATATCGAAAAATAACTTAAAAGATTGATAATTTTAAAAAGAATGTCATAAGTCACAGACTTGCCAACACTCGGAGAAAGAATATTAGGAGAATATATCCTAACAATATATTTTATTATTTATAGTATATATATTATTATTTTAAAAAATAAAGTTGATCGGATATCATTAACTGTATTAATAAATTATATTTATATTAATAAAAAAGAAACTCTTGTAGAATTTAGTATTCATTTTATTAATATAAATATAATTTGTAAAGACAGTTAATAATGTTTAATTAATTTTATTTTTTTATAATAATAATATATATCTATAAATTATAAAATAAAAAGTTTACATCATCAAATGGGCCAATTTTAAACCTAAAAAGAGGCGCACAAGTCCAGTCCAATGATGGACAGGAGACAAGCCATGCCCATATTGGTTCTATTTAAAATAGTTGTTTATTTGTTTATTTTAGGTTGTTTAATTTTATTTTTATAGTGAATTTATTTTATTATTTAATTAAATTATTATATTTTTTAATTTTTTTATTGAAATTATTTTAAAAAGTAATTTTTTTATCAAAACATAGAAAGAAAGTTCAGAAAAATTAAAATAAACTAATAAGTTAAATTTTATATTATTTATTTTTGTCTTTAGTAAAAAAAATTTATCTTTTGAATAATTTTTTTTATTTTTTCAGTTTGTCTTATTAAGAAAATTCAAAAAAATAAAAATTTAATCAAAAAATTAAAAAATTCATAAAAAACAAAAAAAAACAAAAATTTTAAATTTTAGCCCAAATATAACCATTATATA
>JAOTRH010225603.1:0-10358 GCA_034768845.1 Heliamphora exappendiculata
CTTTCAATGGTTCTTCCAATTTTGTTCTTGACAAGAAACTATAATGATCCTATTGCCAAGGGTCAACATTTTAGTGGTCCTGAATTTTGCTGCTCCTCTCGAAAGGTTGCAAATGTAGGAGCTGGGACCCTGTTGTGGGCTAATTGTGAGAGTAATTTTTTTAATTCAAAATCTAAAAATTTAATCGAATTTGTTTATTATGTTGAATTCATCGAGTAGATAATCTCTGTAAAAAAAATTAATTAAAAATTGTTAGCCATATGAGGGGAGAAAGCTTTGCATTCCTCTCTTGTAACTGGATCCTTCGGAATCATAAGTGTCCTTAGTTGGAATGGGATTCCAACTCAGCACCCCTTGAATGAGATTTTGAGAAGAGTTGCTCTTTCAGGAGGACAACACGATGAAAGTTGGGCGGATAATTTATTTGATAGTTTATTCTCAAAATATTATAAGCCAATTAATTTTTCAAAACAAATATACTCTGATCAAATAGATACTGATGTTCGATTGGCCTGATTTTTTTTTATGAAAATTATCTACTCAATGAGTTAAATATAATGAACGATTAAGATTAAATTTTGGGATTCTAAATAAAAATAACTTCGCTTCATAGCACCCTTGCTGTGATTAGCAAAAGGAAGTTACTAACAAGCTCTACAACGTGCTGCTTGCAATACCCCAAATACTCTTACCGAGACATGGTTCTGTCCAATTTTTTTTAGGGGATTTCAGTCAAAGGTATAAGAAAATAAGTTTTAACACACAAGGTCAATCAACAAAAATTTTAACGCGCAAGGTCTAATTGCATGATTTCTCTCAAAAATACTCTGCAAACAGATAAATTTATCTATTTTACATAACAAACAGATAAATTTATCTGTTTGATATTCATCTGTTTAATATGAAAATAGATAAATTTATCGATTTTCATATTTAACAGATAAATTTGTCTGTTTGCATATTAGCACAGATAATGTAAATAGATAAATTTATCTGTCTGCTTATTTATGCTTAAGAGATAAATTTCTTTGTTTGCATATCAGCACAGATAATGCAAATAGAAAAACTTATTTGTGTTATTTATACATATTTAGAAAAGGTAAAGATAAATTTATCTGTATTTTTTACACGTACTTTAATAAAAGACAGATAAGTTTATCTGTGTTCTTTATACATGTTTTGAAAAGACATAGATAAATTTATCTATTTTAGGGTATTTTTGTCTCAAAAAGATCTCGCGCGTTAAAAACTTTTATGAGAGTGGACCTTGCTCGTTAAAAAATCTTATATTAGATAAAAAACAGTACACGATCTATAAACTGGACTGTTCATTAATTTTCTATTTCTTCAAATATCTTCTAAAAGTTGTAAATTTTTCTAAAACCTATGTTCATATTTCTTCTTATTAAGATACAACATTTTCATTGTAGATTCAAGTTTGTTTTCATTTCACATAGTCATGCTACCCATTTAGAAATTACATTTTTATAAATGTAGTGTATTTTCATTTTTAAACAAATATTTTACCTAAATCTTCTCACCATCGAAGGCATTTTTATACAATTATTTTTTTTATAAATTTTTTTTCTTTAGTCCATGACCATGAAAACATCTCTATAATGATAAAAATAATCTTCAGGTGAACTACGATTCCACCTGATTCCATTCATGAATACGCAGGTTTCATCAAACTATTTTTTTACAAATTATCCTAGTCTTTTCAAGTTGTACGGGGGAAGACCCGTAAATTATATTTGTTTAATAGATTGAACTCAGCCAGATAAAACCCGCCAATGGATTAGACCCTACAAAGACGAACAAACGTGAACTGGTCGGCGGTAACTCACCAGAAGCTACTCTGATAATGAAGTTAAAAAAGGTTTGAGGAAGAAAACTGGTAAGAAGATAATTTGATAGAGTTTTGGTTAGTAAAGTGTGTTGTGCATACCTTTTGGTTTGGGAGAGTTCCCCTTTTGTAGGGAGATGAATCCTCCCATTTTTTTATTCCTCATGATCACTTTTATTTGGCACACACCCCTGTAAAATAGCTCTGCCATTCCTTACTGTATCAGCGACGGTGATAGACCAACCGCCGTCACATCATCATAAGCTCTCGCACATCGTCCTGTCCTTTAGGCTGAGCTCTTAGTCATAAATGCTTCCCCTAGGCTATATCGCACTTGATGTGTCACGTCCCAAACTCCAGGCCACGTGAAATGCCCATAAACACTCAATCACAACATGTAGCATGAGAATACACTCTCAAAATAAACCATACATGCATTGTATATAAATGCCAAACTGCAACATTACAAGGCTCCAATGCTGAGAAACATGTTACAACATACATGTAACTGGTAGAAACAAAAAAAAGACTATAACTCTTTCGCTCCCAACCAGCAACCTCGAATCAATGCGCGTGATCGGTACCTAAAAATATTTTATCCCACACCGTGAGCCAAGGCTCAGCACAATCTAGACAAGCATGCAATATAAACAAAACATGCTAGGAAATCGAAGTACTGGTTTAGACTCTCTTTCAAGCCTTGAAAACAGTTAGAAAATTATTTTTAGATCGCGATTCACACGACTCTTAAAATAATTTGAAAACTGGTCTATCCGTCCCACAATGCAATTCATGCAATCCATGTATTTTTTTGGATTTTCACCAATGGAACGTAGTCAATGCATATTTACGGGCTTCCACTGAGGGACCGTAGCCCTATCGAACACCTCTTTATGGACTTTAACCGAAGGGTCGTAACCCTGATGTAATCTTCTCAAACTTTAACCGAAGGATCGTAACCCTAACGTAATCACCGTCAGCCAGAGCTAACATAGCCATCTATCTAATTCCATACACCTATGCATAACCTACTCAGGATTTAAATGCATAAAATAACATACTGTCACTACGTATCACAACCCACGTCACATGTCGCACACGCAACTCACACAACATGCACCACATGCATCTGCTCCTTAAAGCCCACATACATGCCCATAAAAAATTGAGTTTTAAAGCATAAACCACGTTACACGTAATGATATCAAAATCATGTAGTTCACTTACATATTTCGTATATAAATAAATAGTTATAAATGCACATAATCATGTATAACAACATTACGACGCCACTCGTCAAACTGACAACCGCTCACAGGGACATCCAACAATCATAAAACCACGCCTAACTCAAAAGCCAACATCAACCCCTCAAATCAAGAGGTTACAAACACTTCCTTTCTCCTCAAAAGGATCAAGGACTCAAACACACTCCATACCCAACCATAACGCACACAACTGTGCCACAACACCTAAAACCAACCACGCACGTCACATCCGAGGACGGCATCACACAAACACCCGAGGCCACGACACGACCCCTGAAACCATAACGCCCTTAACTAAACCCCAAAAAGGGACCCAAAGGTATTTGAATCAACTAATTCTAAAAAATTAATCAATTGAATACAAAAGGACACCAATTGGAAACCAAAACCCAACCACCGAACCACCAACAAACAGCCCACAAGTTCAGTCGACTGGCCCAAGCCCCCAGTCAATTGAAAAATACACTGGAAAACCACAAAAAGCCCAAACAAACGGTTCAGTCGACTGACCCCATGAGTTCAGTCGACTAAACCCCAAGAACTATGATCCAATCGACTAAACCTCTGAGTTCAGTCAACTGAACTCAACCAGAAACTGATTCTGAGCTCTGGGTTCAACCCTCCAAACCTCAAATCGAAGCCTCCAAACTCCAAATCAACACCCGTGAACATCCACACGCCTAGGCCTAACACCAATACCTCAAAAGAAACTCTCGAAACCAGATTCAATCCACAAAATCGCCAAAAAGCAGGTTTTAAACCCAAAAACACAACTAAACATAAACTCAGATCTACAGCAATCTAACCGAAAAAAATACACCCGATTACCCATAGCACCTTTATATAACATACAGGTTTAGAATCCTACCTCGGTGAGTTAAAAACTTAACATCTCGATTCACGTGCAAAATCGAGCTTCGCCGGAATGAAATTCAGTTCGGATGGTTGCCTAGCACGCCGTGCCAATAGTAAGGATCCGTTGTTGGATCGTTGAAAATAGAGCCCCAGGCCCCCAAGAACTTAGAGAGAAGGAAGAGAGAAAATGGAAAACTTACTGGAGAAGTTTTAAAAAATATCTTTATGAAAATATCTAACTCCAGATATTTATAAGCCTCCAAAATATCTTTTTTTTTTGAAATTTTGAAATTTACCCCACGATGGCCCATGGCCCCGGGAAGCTACCCCGCATGCATATCTAAGCCCGATCATGCATCATAAGGAGTAAAAATATGCTTCAATTAAAACACGTAACGCGTGTCCGAAAACGCCAAAAAAAGAAAATGGGTCAGGGTCTCACATGATGGTATAAATCGCTCATTATTATCACATTTAATGCTAGTCCATCATGGTCACGTCACATTTAATGCTTGTAGTATCACTACTAGATCGCACTTAATGTGATCTCGGGGTCTGACCCTACATATCTCACACGTCACGACCAATTTGGCCCTAGGGCCGACCTTTTGTGTGGGTCACCCTGTCATTCCCTTATTGGGCCCTCTTCTTGGGCCTTGATGAGGTCCAGCGGACCTAGGGTTAGATTTATTTCCCTTCATTTTCCCCTCAGCTCTTCTCTTGCTCGGCATGAGGGAGAGCTGACCCACTCGTTCGCCCTTACTCCAGCCCTTTCTCGTACCCTTACTTTAGCCCTATCTCAAACTCTATTTATTACGCCGCCTAATTCCTTAAATGTCATCCCCATCTTACCATGTGTTTGAGTGGGGTTTGTTCGTACGAGGGCACCTCGCGCTTTCCCGATGTCGGGCAGGCGTCGTTTTGCCTGCCCGAGGAGACTGTTGGCACTTGGGTTTCAAAAAAAGATCTTTGCGACCACCATTATTGCCACAAAATGCTCCTGATGAGCCCTGTTGCCGCCTTGCACCTAGATACTCGTCACTCGCCAGTGGTTTCTGTAATTTTCATAAAATATTGAATTACAGTTCACACCATTAAAGAACTATAATTGCACTCTGACTCATAATCTCAAGACGTTCTTGGATTGAGCTCCTGTTATTAAATGCTTACCATTTCTCCCTACGTTAAGATTTTCGATACCCGCCAATTAAATTTAATTACTGACAATTTAATTTAATTGGTATCTTGATATTCCTTAAGCTATTCCGCTTAACTTATTGAACCGCCGGATAATCAAATCCACCTGCAGGGTTTGGCTTGATCAAAATTTATAAGCTTCCTTAAGGGGGTATGTCGTCAATCCCGATCATTCGGGACGTGAATTTTATCAATAATTAATATTTGCTATATAAATAATACTGCTATCCAACTCACTGGAAATTTAGACCCATATAAGATCGTACACTTTAATGAATCAAAATAACAAATATTAAATATATACAAATCAATAATTATTTCAAGATTAAGAGGATAAACACTATTCATAATAATCTTGTGGTGTGAATTAATTTATATAGTCAGTATAAAATTAATTACCCCAAATGTCCCGTTCAATACACACAAAGTATACTGACACAGAGAGTCGAAATAATAGACGACACTATTATCTGTTCCCCGTAACTAAGACAGGCCTACTAAAACTCTGTACCACAGTCATACCGATGGTATGCTCATTTTTATCTAAACTATGAACATAAAACTTATATTCTACAAGAACCTAAAATTTGATATTCTGTGTGCAAGTCGTACTTTACACACCAAATTAAATACTATACAGAATATTGAACATACATGCATAACAAAAAAATAATATACATACATTACTCATAAAGATTCTCATAAAATAGAAAAAATAATTTTATTAAAATAAAATTAAATACTGAAAACATTATTTTTCAGTATACTAACTTTAATAATCTCCCACTTATACTCAAAATCATACTGCTATACATCTGACTCGCATGCCATCTATATGACTATCAAAAGTCTTAGCCGGGAAGATATCTGTAAAAAAATCTGCAAGGTTGTCTCCTGATGAAATCTTGGTCACAACAACATCACCTCTCTGTATAATTTCTCGTATCATGTGATATTTACGCTCAATGTGCTTGCCTTTCATATGGACCATTGGCACTTTCGAGTTTGCAACCGCTCCGCTATTGTCACAGTAAAGTGTAATAGCCGACTGAACTGAAGGTATCACATCTAAATCCAACAAGAAGTTACTGAGCCAAACGGCCTATTTGGCTTCTTCAAGAGCTGCCACATGCTCGGCCTCTATAGTGAAATCAGCAATGTAGGACTGCTTGATATTCCTTTAGCTTATACCTTCATCTCCTAAGGTAAACACATATCCTGAGGTAGAATTACGAAAATCTCTGTCAGACTAAAAATATGAGTCTGTGTACCCCAAAAGTACTAGACTGTCTGCCTGGCAAACCAACATATAATCCTTAGTCCTTTTTAGGTACTTAATTATATTCTTTACTGCAATCCAATGCTCCTATCCTGTGTTAGACTAATATATACTAACCATGCCAATGGAAAAGCAGATGTCGGGTCTAGTGCAAAGTATAGCATACATGAGGCTTCCTACTGCCGAAGCATAAGGAACCGTCTTCATCTTCTCAATCTCATCAGGTGTCTTAGGACACTGATTCTTGGATAGAGTGATTCTATGTCTGAAAGGGAGAAAACCTTTCTTAAAATTCTGCATGCTAAAGCGATCAAGGATATCATTGATATATTTTGCTTGTGATAAGCCCAACATCCTTTATTTTCGATCTCGCATAAGCTTGATTCCAAGGTGTGACTGGCTTCTCCCAAGTTCTTTATATCGAACTGCTGAGATAACCATACTTTAATTGTAGATAATGCCCCCATATTATTTTCAATGAGCAAGATATCATCTACATAAAGTACTAAGAAGATCATCACACTTTCGCTACGCATCTTGTACACACAAGACTCATATGAACTTTTATCAAAATCATAAGACTTTATAGTTTGATTAAATCAAGTGTTCCAAGACCTCGATGCCTACTTAAATTCATAAATGGATCTCTTAAGCTTGCACAACATGTGTTCCGGGCCCTTTGCAATGAATCATTCTGATTGTATCATATAGATACACTCGTTAAGACTTCTATTAAGGAAAGCTATCTTGACATCCATTTGTCAGATTTTGTAATCGAAATGAGCGACAATAGATAAGAAAATCTAAATAGTCTTAAGCATGACTACCGGCGAAAAGGTTTCTTCATAATCGATCCCTTCTTTCTGAGTGAACCCTTTAGCAACAAACCTAACTTCGAAGGTTTTAACTTTCCCGTATGCTTCTCTCTTCTTCTCGTAGACCCACTTGCATCTAATGGGTTTTATCCCTTCGAGTGGTTCTACAAGTTCCCAGACCTGATTAGAATACATAGATTTCATTTATGAATTTATAGCTCTTAACAAAGATTTACATCTTTATCTTTTAGTGCTTCATTGTAGTTACAGGGCTCGGTATCCAGTTCTACTGGGATCTTATCAAACGACTCTCCCAAAAATGTATACCGATTAGGTTGATGAACAACCCTCCCACTACGGTAAGGCACTACCTATATCTGTGTACTAGCAGTAACAGGCTGTGCAGAATCTGAACCCTGTGCATTAGCACCCTGTTCTTGATTTGTACCTGTCCCGATTATCCTTTCACTACGACGAGATAATAGAATATCAGTGACTTGTGGTTCCTCTTCCGTTCTACTGGTATTTTCTCTCAGTTCTTTCAGAACAACTTTGCTATTGGGCCTATGATTCATAATATAATCATCTTCTAAGAATCGGGCATTGGTGCTAACAATGACCTTCTGATCTTTAGAGTTATAAAATAGGCCACCCTTTGTTCCCTTAGGATACCCCATAAAGAAACAAACTTATGTCCTTGATTCTAACTTACCCGCGTTCCCTTTCAGCACATGCGCTGGACACTCTCAAATTTGAATGTGTTTTAGACTAAGCTTATGCCTGGTCCATAATTCTGTGGGAGTAGAAAGTACTAACTTAGAAGGTACCAAATTCAGAATGTAAGGTGCTGTCTCTAAAGCGAGTTCCCAAAATGAATTGGGTAAACCTGAATAACTCATCATGGACCTTATCATCTCTATAAGAGTCCTATTTCTTCTTTCTGCCATACCATTCTATTGCGGAGTGCTAGGTACAGTCAACTGGAATGTAATTTCCTCTGATGACAAGTAGTTCTTAAACTCTTCAAAGAGATATTCCCCTCTATGGTCGGATCATAGCGATTTGATACTTTTATCTAAACGCTTCTCCGCCTCCGCATTGAATTTTTTGAATTTCTCAAAGCATTCAGACTTACGATGTATCAGGTAAATATATCCATATCTTGAGTAGTCATCAATGAAACTAACAAAGTACTCAAAGCCATCTCTAGCCCGGATTGGTCATAGGACCGCACACATCAGAATGAACCATCTCTAACAGTTCTTTAACTCTATTACTTTTGGCCCAAAAGGGCCTCTTGGTTATCTTACCCTCTAAGCAAGATTCATAAATTGGAAGTGCCTCCACTTCCAATGAACTCAAAAGTCCAGCTGCTACCAGTAAGTTTATCATTTTTAGATTAATATGACCTAAGCGTAAGTGCCAAAGAAACGTTCGATTCATCAAAGAATGATACTTTTTCTTATATAGTAATATAGATGTATTATTCGTTTTAGTCAGTTATAGTGTAGGAGAAATTAGAGTAATAATATAAAGATTATCTACCAATGTAGCAGAATAGGTAACCCGTTTATTATCCTTAATAAACACAGAATTATTAAAATAAACCAAATATCCATCTTTAGCCATTCCCGAAATGAAAACTAAGTTCCTTCTAATGGCAGGTATGTAAAGACAATCTCTTAATATTAAAACTCGATCTGTACCAAAACTGAGAGTGACATCTTCTACTGTAATTGCTGTTACCTTTGTATTATTACCCATATGCAGATAAATTTTTCCATTATTAAGTTGTCGAATTTTTTGGAACCCATGCAATGAATTACATATATGATTAGTGGCTCCCGTATCTACACACTAGGTACTAGTGATAACACTGCTAAACATATTTTCACAACCAGTGAACAGAAATTATCATATTTGTTCTGCCTTCTAAGAAATACTGGACATAGTTTTTTCCAGTGTGGATCTAGTTACAGTGAAAATATCTACCTTTTGGGTTTTTCACACATGTCCGTGACCCGCTAACTACCCTAGAAATCGTGTCTCTTTATTTCTAAATATTTTTTCTTCTTCATGCCTTTCGACCCAGAAGAATAACTTTTCTAAAAAACAAACACATTTTCTAGTATTGAAGGAATACCATTTGTAGTTAAAGTTATATTCAAGTTACATTTGCAGTCAACAAAATTCAATCCCGTTAGTTTTTTTTCTTTGAGTATTAAAGCGAGTGGGTTGAAAGCAATTTTAATAATGAGAATCACATAATTAAAATAAAGTTAATTATGATGAACAAAACTTTGAATTCATTTTAATTTGGTTTTCTATACTATTTTAAAATTAAATTCGCCAGCAGCCTGGTAACCTGAGAATAGCATGCCTCGATGGGAGGACGTCTACTATCCTTCATAAGACCAGACATGCCAATTCCTTTTAATTTTACTATCTAAGCAACTGACCATGCCAAGTAAAATTAAATAGCTGACATAACTTCAATCTAGCATATAATAATAGTGACTCAGATGGAGAGGATACTATTATATATAACTAAGTGTTAACTATCACCTAATTCCAAATCAATCGTTTCGTAATGAACCCTTCAGATGGAGAAGTAATTCACACTAACAATTATCCAGAATTATTCCTAAAGGATGTTTGTACTAGAGATACCGCAATTAATCTGTTCGATGGGGACGAAAGTCTTACTACCAACACGCATGGTTTAATTGCATCGCCTACAAACTAGTGATAGAGAACGTAGGATTTATCTGTTAATAAATTTTCCCTTCCACTTAGATTTTTAAAAATATTTTTGAGAGTTATAAAAATTCGTTTAATTAAAATAAATTTATTAAATTCGAAAGTCACACGATCTGAAAGAATCAAGCATCTTTTCGTTTACACGATTTCAAAGATTCTAATTTATCAAACTATCTTTTCGTGTTTAAATGTGTAACAAATAAAATTTAATAAATACATAATTTTTCCTTTAACTTTTCAGCTAAGGTAGTGATTAAAGAAATTTATTTATTTTATTTTTCGTTTCACATTTTTAAAAAAATAATAATTTATTTCGATTAAATATTTTTTTATTTAAT
>JAOTRH010225624.1:0-10358 GCA_034768845.1 Heliamphora exappendiculata
GCCCTCCCAACACCCCCACCCATACATAAACACATAAATAGAATGGGAACGGAAGCACATCCATTCACACACTAAAAAAAAATCATATAACAATATACGTGGTTTGACATAGCCTACTTACGTCGATATGTGAGAGAAATAATCAAATAATAACCGTAGAGTGTATAATTCCGAGACCAAAAATACCTCAAAACCCGACGCCCACAACCCGAGCTTTGAAACAAATCTCGTTTTTCCACTCAAAGATTACTCCTGTGCCTCCGGTATTTTTTTATCTCTCCTTATATCTCTATATCTTTTGATTCAACTTTTCACACGACAATTAGAATTATAAAGTCCTATTTATAGGAAAATCCTAAAATTCTAGCCCCATATAATTATAAAGCCCTATACATATTAAACTCCTTGTGGATTCTTGACTCATGTCCAATTCAAATATATGTAATTAAAATACTAATTATATGGGTCCGTAGAATACAAGACATACACCCAACACTTATCAAATTACCAACTTCCACCATTGTTGGCCACCACTTCCATCCAGTGCCACTGCCATTGCCCCTCCAGTACTTAATTGTTAGTTCTTTTTGGTGTGCCTCACCACCTTTCCATTAAATTTAACTTTAATTTCTTAGTGCTTTTATGTGCACCTCACCTGCACGTGTTCTTTGTTCACATGCCTTGAAGATCCAGGATTGATAAGTTTTGGGTGTTCTCCTAAAAGGAACTGATGTTAAAAAAATTAAGTATTAAATAAGTGTACTTGTCATAAGGGAATTCTATGTTTTCTGGATGAGTTTCCAATAACTATACAAGCATTAATTTGTAAAAATCTTCATGACATTTGGTTTTTTGTTGAGTTTTATGTAACTATGTAATCATTGGGGTACAAATAGTTTTCTTCTGCATTTTGTAGGCTTTGAGGAAAGCACTAGCCCAACCCAAGTCTGAGAACTCGGAGTTGACTTGCTACCCAATGGCACCTATTGCGATCATCAGGTCATGTTTCTCTACAAGGTAATTTGGAATGTATATGCATATTTTTCTTTTTTTTTTTTCCCAGGAATTGATACATTGGTGATCCAAATTCTAAGCAAAAATCTCTTGTTCTTGACCTATATTACTTTGATAAGAAGAAGGATTCAGGTATGGTACACAGACATGACAGGGTATGTATATGCTGGCTAGCCGGTTTTCAAAAGATTAGGGCACATACATGGCAATTATACATTTGGCAATGACACCTAGTTGTTGTTTTGGCCATAACTCCTAGGCCAATCAAAACTCACTACCAATTTTGTAGCCGTAAAGTAGACACATTAGCTCCAACATACTTAAGTATATCCAATGAAAATACTACAAAAACTGAAATGATACAAAAACTGCCCTGTGAAGTTTCATCTTATAAATGTGATTGGTGACTTTCATAAAGTTTACGAACTTAGGGTTCTTTTTCATACTGGAAGTATAGTTCTAGTTTAAATTCATCAATTCTCAACATATAATTGTTGTAAAAGAGTTTTTTAGTTCATTTACAAGAATTTGAGAAAATAGTTTTTTTTTTTCATACTTTGTATTAAGTTTAGATGAAATCTACTTTGAGTTTTCTCCTCTTTTTTTCTTTCTTTCTCTCACTTTCCTTAATTATTTTTCTCTTTCTCTCTTATTTTCTTTGCTAAGAGATTTCAGATTTGGTACGGGAGCCACTTGCTTGCCTTTAACCCTTTTTTGTATTTTGTAAAAAATCTATAAATAAATCTGTACCTAAATTGACTCATGGCCACACATGCCTAATGGTCATCTAAACAATTAGGAGGTGTCACCACACTCCAATGAGTTTTGTGGGTCATCAATCCACACTACTCACCTTGATTAACACTAATTAACCCATTCATTAGTTTAACTAACGATAATTAGAGTAGTTAATGACACTTGGTTAATCTATCTTAATTTTAATTATTCATGTTTAACTTCATTAATATACTTAACCCTAATTAATTACGATCAATTTCATACAATGTCCAAAATATTGCAAAATTACGCCAATTAATTAAGCACCTTGATTAAGAAATCAAGCATCATCAAGTGATCCAAAAGTATACGAATTAGAGTCTCAGTGACGGACGTGAACAATTCATGTTCAATATCACATTCTCATGTCAAAAATACTTCTCAAGAGTATCACATGAGCATATTCATGACACTAGTATGGCATGCCGGAGTCATTAGCATACAAGCATGGCGTAGAGCATCCCCACATAAGGAAATGATAGATTTTTCACATATACCTAGGGTATAGCACCTCTAGCTAACATATAACGTAATAAGATATTTCACTGGCTTTTCCCTCTTTCGCATACAACACCAATTGGTGACCCTGAAACCCGTTCTTACAAACTCACCAAATGGTATTTGAAATCCTCACGAATACCCTTATAAGAAATTCTTTTCGCAACTGCTTCAACCTGTGGGCCACTGATGCTAGAATTGTGAAAATGGACAAGTAGTGAGTTGGAAGGCTAGATATTGTGCTTTTGATGAGAGTTAGTCCACAGTCCTTGGATAATTGTTGCCTCTTCGACTTTGATGATCTTCTACCAAATTGATCAATAACGCCATCCTAACCCCCATAGGCTTGTAAGAATATCCAAGTGGCCCAAATAGAGGCTAGGAGTGAACCAACACAAAATACCAGAAATTTTCCAAACCATGAATACTGCTATGGGAATTTTTGTTTGACGATGATAGAATGAGCATATTGTTTGAAGCCAAACCGAGTCTTTGATGCAAGATTGGTTTGGCTTTGAAAATCGTGTTTAAGCCTGGAATTGAGCTTGCGCTCTCAATATTTGGTCCAGCTCATGCTCAAGAGAGCTTCTTCAACTTTTAACATGTGTTTCAATGCAAAGTTATTATTTCCTTGATGTTGCATCCATGCAATCACATGAGGGTCCAAAAGCAAGCCTATTCGTTATTACACATTGTTTATGATTTCTAATTTAGCAACTATTTAATTTTCCATTTGTTTCCTTGAGTGTCTTTTGCGAGTTTCTTATATGTTGTTTTACCACAATCACAGAGACCTGCATTATGTAGTTCATGAGATTAGGGTTGCTCCTACTTTGCTCATTAAGCAACCAAAATCCAAACTTAAGCTTGACTTTCTACCATTTAGTAGAGAATGGTCTGAATCAGCTTCCCAACAAGGTGAGCTTGTGGTGTGCACACATACCGACCTTTGTATTTATCCATGTTCATATTAATGCAATTGTCATTTATGTGTGTATAAGTTATTGAGTGATGTCCCACGAATTAACATTTTTTTTGTGTGCAGGAATGGGACGCCTAGGCAACCTTTACTTGTACCACTTGCTAGGGCGCGCTTGCTGTTTGATCCAGCTCGAGTGCCTCCAGCATCTCTAGAGGGTTTAGAAGAATATTCTCATTGCTGGATTATATATGTTTTTCACTTGAATACGGATCTTGAAAAGCTTTGGAAGCATCCATCTAAGTCAAAGTTCAAGGCAAAGGTATGTGGTTCTACTATTTCAATATGTTGCTTAATCTGGTTTCTACACTGTATAGTTTCCTTAGTATAAAGGCTTCGATGAATGGATGGTGGATGGATAGGTAAGAGTACCAAGATTGAAGGGTGGAAGGATGGGAGTTTTTGCTACAAGATCTCCACACCGTCCATGTCCCATTGGGCTTACGGTGGCAAAGGTAATATTGAACTTTGTACGTTCATCAATGTGTCTTTTTCTGTCAACACAAGTATTGCTGCGGTTTCCATATAATTATTTCTGCTGTGTTCTGAAAAGAAAATGGATTCTGAGGCAAAGGAATTGTTTGGACAAACTCTGGAAAAATGGTAGAGCTTGAGATTTTCATATTATTCTCTAACCCAATGCTGTTAGTGCAATCTTTTGAGATATTTACTCCGATACCAATGAAAATAGTAGGAGCAGTTGCATATGATGGCTTAAATCATGCCAACATTATCGCTATATCATTACCTAAATTTGAAAAGCTTTTGTTCAATGAATGAAAGGTTACGCACACACACCACCTATGAAGCGAGCATAGGGTTCTTTCTCTTTGTAGTTTGTTACACCTTTTAAGCTTAATTAATTACCTGGGATGATTTTTATACTTTTCTTCAAATTTAGGTAGAGGCAGTAGAAGGCCATGCAGTCCTAATTTCTGGTGTAGATCTGGTTGATGGAACAGTAAGTTTTCTAGTGCTTCCATTAATTTCTAGGCTAAGTGAAAACTCTATGATTCTGACTTGGCACTTTCATCTTAGAAGTGAGTGTAATCTCATGATTTCAGTTTTGTCCATCAGCCTGTCTTGGATATCAAACCTTATCTACCGTACTGTGACAGCATCGAACGAGCAATAGTGCCCACATGGGTAAAGGTACTGTCGCCATGATTTATTAGTTTCTTTTATTAATATAATTTGCCATCTTCTAGTTTTGTTTTTTTTTCTTTTTAATATTTGTAACAGTTAAACAACTAAAAAACAAAAGCAAAATCTGAGCATGTAACACTTGGGCAAGCTACTCCAGTAGAGTCCTCAATTCCTCATGCAGTTGATGAACAACTGAACTAGGGATACTACTGAAAAAGGTTATCCCTTCACTGTCTGTAATATTTCCGCGAGCACGTTGATCTGCACATTTGTTTGCTTCTCAAGAAACATGTCACACTGATGACTGATCCGAATCAAACTTCTCCTGGTGATACCTGCAGTCACATATTAAATCAAACAATTGATGATGCATTTCAAATCTTTTTGGAAGATGCACCACAAGGGTCGAATTTGTCTCCACTTCCGGCCTAAGCTGTTGAAGTTTAATAGCTATGTTGAGACCATATCTAAGCACCCATAACTCAGCTTCAAGGCTAGACACAAGCCCAATACCATCACAATCACTGATGAGACCCACCCCCACAACCTTCCCCTATTGTTGCCACTAATGGCCCCATCTGGATTAAGTTTGAAAAAACCCGACATGGGAGGTAACCAACGAACCAAAGAGATTCGAGCTTTGCTCCTTATGCGCTGGAGGCTGCCCAATAAACACCGATGCACAAGCTATAGCAAAAATGCTCCTGACCACAATCTGGCAGTAAACTGGCTTGTGAAGAACCCAGAACAAAGTGCCATTTGTTTCTGAAAATCCAAAGAGACCAAGAAGCAATGGGAAATATTACAGATCAAGGACTACCTGAGATGTGGAATGCTTAGAGGTTTAAGGAGCAGTTTCTCTAAGAATAAAAAACATGGCTTTGCTGGAGACGAGGTGACGGAGATTTGGGAAAGAAAAACAAACATTATAGAGGAGAGTTATTAAGGAAAAGTATAAGGGAGATGAATTGGCATTGTTACCTTTGGAAATTGAAAAAGGGAAGTGTTCAAGTGTATGGAGGCATATGGCTAATTTTGATATTAAAGAAAATAAAGTTAGAAGTAATATGTTGGGTAATCTTGTGCATAAAGCTGGGGTCAGGTTGCAGGGTTAGTATCTGGTCTTATAGTTGGGCTGGGGAGAAGCCTTTGAAACTACTTTATCCAGTATTAGATATGATTTCAAATCGAAAGGATGATTCAGTGGCTGAGTTTTGGGATCCAAGGAATGAAGTTCAAGAATGGAAATTAACGTTTAAAAGAGATTTTTTTTCCCCAGCAAATACATACGCACCTACTTACACATCATGTATTCAACAAGGTTTGAACTCCCCACTTCCCATTTGGGAGTGTAACATCTATACCATTGTGCTAAAAGCCTCTTGGTCTAGAAGAGAAATGTTTGTATGGGAATAGCATTAGAAAAAATGTTGAATGGAAAAAACAGTTGTGGCGCCTAAAAACATGTTTTTTTTTATAGTTATATTGAGTTTAATGTTACTTTTAAGGCCAAAACAGTAATGAAGGTCATTTGATAAGCAAATTTCACATTGTAGGATAAAGCAACATAGACCAATATTGTTTGGTACAATGATGCAAATAATATAACAATACTAATTGCTAAAATATGGTGTACCCAATTTGTTTGAATTCATAAGCAAATATGCCATAATGGATCCATTACTCAATCACATGGAATGGAAATATCAAATAATAATTCAATAACAAATTAATAATTTTATAAGTAGGGAGAAAGATTATGTTTGAATCTTGAAGTTTCAAATTAGGCCCTAAATAGTTAAAGTATTTCAAACTAGGGGAGATCAACAATAGAGAGAAAGGGAAAAAATAGTAAAATGTGACCTAAATTGATAGAGTGCGCTATAAGCTAACAAAAGCCGTATTAGTTATATCAGCCAATAGATGCTGAAACGACATTGATGCAAAATCGTATCGGCCTTGTTGGCCAATATGACTAATTTTTTGTGTGTATTCGAAGCAAAGACTCTAGATACCATTACGTAAAGGCCGATACGTAATGGTATTGGTGACATTTAAAACCATGTGCAGTATAGATTTGGAAACTGCTAATCATGCTTTGTTGCTCTGCTTTACTTCCTCGAAGGTTTGGTGTGCTGTGTTAGAATGGTGGCGTTTGTCAAAATATGGTGACTTTAGCAGCCTGGTGGTTTGAAATGGAGTATAAGGGGTTAATGAAGAAGATTTGGGATTCTTTGTTTTTTGCATTTGTTTGGAGTTTGTGGCCAAAAATGAATAATTTTCTATTTTACCAATCAGTGGTGCGGTGGGAAGAAGTTATAGAGCTAATTAAAGTACATATGGTTTTCTCAATGATTTTATGTATAATATTGGAAGGGTGAGGACTTTGCAAGTAAACAAACAATAGGAGGGTGATGGAGTGGCCTGATTTGCAGCCTTTGGAAGTTGGACATGATAGGTGTTTTCTTGTAAAGGCAATTGATGGGAATGTTCAGGGGGAGGATTGGATGTGGATATTTTTGGCTCAATAAATTTTTTTGAGTATTGGTATCTTGCCAGCATTTTTACTTTTTTTGGGCTGAGGATAGGTTTGGAGAGAATGGGTGGGGAGTTTTTCTTCCTTTGTTTTTTTCTTTCTTTTTCTTGTATTATTACTTCTCTTTTGATGAATTATTGATGTGCTCTTATGTACTCAATTCTCTACATCAATGAAATTTTTTGTTGATGAGAAAAATAAAATCGTTATAGAAGATGAGTTTACATGTAAACTATATACACCCCTAATGGATAAGGTTGTATGTAAACTATTACATGGGCATGATACAAACATGCTCACATGTAAATTTTCAAAAGGTATAGGATATAGGACGCCAGGGATACGCTTGAATATATAATTTTATATACTTATTATATGACAAATATGTGAATATTTCACTCAAATATAATGTTAAAATAGTAATGTAACACTTACTAAAATTGAAAAAACATACATTCCATAATTAAAATAGGCATAACCCTTGCGTTCCAATGAAAACATTCCATCAAGGCTCAAAAGTAATAAAATAAAATTACAATTTAAAATTGTTCCCTAAAAGTTTAACTAGAGACAATTTCATTCGTTATTATGAAATTAATTAGAGGTCTTTTTTGAGAACCACTCCAACTATCACTAACTATGCTCACTCTATTTTCTCTCCATGTGCTTGTGATTGGTTGCAACAATCCATCAATATTTGCCATCTCCTGTCAAAGTAATGTGATCCTCAACAGATTATAACCAGGAGGCATCTATCCAACAATATTATGGTTTGCGGTAAATGTATAAGAGCCAACAAAATATGGATTCCTTGCAAGGTTAAAGGGAACCCTGCCGAGTAGAACATTCCTGCAATTTCACTATGAAATTGATCCCTATCCTTTATGTTGAATGCTTTCATAATAGCACCCTGTTCAGTTCCAGTCAAACTCCCCCTCCCACTCTAACTTGCCCCCGTCTCCTTCTTGATTCAAAATGGTAATTCGTGCCACGTAATGACATGTTAGAAGTTGACAAAGGGACCCTTTTTAGTTTAGAGTCTCAAGCGGCTGCTCAAAATATTTCCCTTCACTATTTTGTAAAGCAGTGAGCAGCACCCAAGTAGTTTAGAATGTGCAGATAGCAAAGTACGCTCAACAAATGCTCAAGTGCCCAGGTGCGAGTTTCAGCATATTTTTTTTACAAAATATTGTTTTTCAGCTGATTAAAATGTAAAACACTACGGTTTTCACTCCATTAGGGTAAAAAGGTAGCCCAACACACCAGGCCTCCCAGACCCCACAGTATGAGAGCCTCATGCACTAGGCTGCCCTTTTTACCCTAGTAGAGTGAAAAACATAGGGTTTATTCAGCTAAAGCAAACATTTTTTTGCAAAAAAAAAAAAATTTGCATGTGGGTGCTTGAGCACTTGTTGGTGCAATTTGCTATCTTATGGTCACCCTGCTTGCTGGTTTACTGGGCACTCAAGCCCTACTTGGGCACCGCTCCCGAGAACAAAAGAATGCACCCTAAGGCCACTACTTGGAACATCTAGGGGGAAAAAATCACCAATAAAAGTGCAATTTAAAGAACTAAGGTTCCTAAGAAGGTTCTATATGTGATATACTTATATTTGTGAAGAGTAACGGAATCAACTGACGGAATTCCTCGGTAGGAACACTACTCAGCACTCAAGATATGCCTCTGGGCACATCGAAACCACATGAGTTTATTGCGGTGGAGCACGGTCCGCCAAAATCAGCATAGGTTAGGTGCTAATGATAGAACATGATAAGTCTATCTTTCTCCATATGAAAGTACTGCAGGCACATAGAGATATGGGTAGAGGAAGCCTCAAAGAGCGAAGGCCGAGCTGTAAGAACACTACTCATCGCTCAAGATATGCTCAAGCCCCATTACAACATAAACCCCAACACCCAAGTTGTCACACGAAAATTTCCAAAACTCATCCAACCTCAGTCCTATCCCTGAATGCATAAAACGAGATTTTAAGGTATACTGTCAATTGCGAATAAGATAAAAAAAGTCATCTGACATTGTTTAGAAGCACACCAAAGAGTCAATTTGTAACCTAGGTCTAATGAAGGCTATAATCCAACATGGAGAAGTTGGAGCAATTATAGCTACAACACAAGTAAATTGGTATTTTTCCATAATTGTTGGAGCTTAACCAAGGTTGAGTCACAGTTGCCCAACCACAACTCTACCTGGGTACTAACCTGAGTGTTAGCTCAAGTTCAATTTCATGTGTGTGAGAGGGTAAAGTAATTGTTAAGTCGCCAATTTTTTCAAAGCTTAAACTGTTAGGAAATGGGCCTAACAATGTATATTAAGCTATCTAACAGTAATATTGGTATTTTTCCATAATTGTTGAGATGTAAGTGATTCCTTTACATTTGTGTTTGTACCCAGGATTGAATAATTATTTAATTGTCATTGCCTCGCATATGACCAAACAGAATTATTAATATGTTTGCGGTGCTTGCTTGATAGAAATTTAAAAGGTTTCTCAGTGAAGTGGCACCATTATGGGACTGTTTGGGAACGCTAGTGGAAGCTGATTTTAGCTTCCCACTAGCAAAAAGCTAGAGTGGGGTGTTTGGAAACCCCAGCAACTTCTGCTTTTAGCTTCTAAAATTGGCAATACCATCCCACCGCCAGTTTATTTTTGGATTTGAAAATGACCATACATCCTTCCTTATTTACGTACCATGCCACTACTCAAATTTGTGCCTTTTTCTTTGGTGGGTTAGCACGCGGCGTCAAGCTGCCATGGGATGGGAGGGGGAATTTCGTAATTGCGCAGTCACCAATTAATTTATACTTCTTTTTTTTTAATTAAAAACTATTACACAATCTACAAGCTATAATCTACCAGCTCTTCTAAACGCTTTTAACTTCTACTACAAGCTATAATTATTTTTTTTCTCTTACAAATCAAAGACGTAATCAGATATTTTATTCAGTGGTGTCATTCAATAAATTATAATCATGTCAATTTTTTAATCCTATATGATATGTCAAAATTAACTTTAACAAAATACACTATAATATTATATATTTTCAATAACTTCAAAAAAAATATTCATACTTGTTAATTACATGAAAAAACAAAGTTTGAGATTGTTAATATTATTGGTTTAACTTTTTTCTAAGTGAAAAATATATCACAATTAATATAAATTTTTAACAATTTGTAATTTTTACTGGTGTCAATATTTTAAATGCTCAAAAATTTACATATCTTATATATATAAAAGAATTTCTTAAAAACATTTGAGTGGGTTCAATTAAACCACTAGCCACCATGTGCCTACTCCCATGCTACAAATTCTTATTTCTCTAGCTACAATCTAAAAGCTACAAGCAAAAGCAATGCCAAACACCCCCTATATAACATATTTCGT
>JAOTRH010225635.1:0-10358 GCA_034768845.1 Heliamphora exappendiculata
AGATCTTGAGGAGTGGATGTAGGCTAGGATAAAGCCGAACCACTATAAATCCCTGGTGTCTGGTTCTATTTATCTATTCCTCATCTTTTAATATTTGTATTGATTATATACTTGCATACCCTGCCTTATTGCAATATTAAAAGATTTTTGAAAAAATTTTAAATTCTTTATTTCTTGAAAAGACCCAATTCACCCCTCCCCCTCTTGGGTTGCCTAGATCTAACACTTTTGAATTTTTTTTTTCTTCAGCCTTTTTTTTTCTCGCAGAGGATCGTTCCATGGAAGCGCCAGCTCTTTCATCTTTGGTTTCAGTAGTGGCCATGGCTACAAATCTGGAAGCCAAAGCGAGATCAACTTTTCGCTTTAAACGGACATCTTTTTCTTCTTTCGTCTCCTTTGCCTTGAATTGTTTCCAAACTTCTCGAAGCCATTGATGATTCTCTTTAACTTTTTAAGAATTGGCATGTACAGCAGTGACAATACCTTTGTCATATTTCTTCCTAACTTGGTGTAGGATTGTCTTGTTGCAATTTATTATGGAGACAATGTTGTCATCCATAATTTTGCAGAGGGCTCTCCCAACATCCGTTGAGTTTTCAATGTCATGCCGAATGCTGCGGTTAATTTTGTTCAGGTGCTTGACTTTTTTGGATAAGGAGGAAACAGTTTGATTGAGATCAAAAAACTTTTGATCGACCTTAGTTTGAAATGAAGACAAGCACTACTACATTAATATTAAAAAAATCACGCTTAAAATTTTAAAAAGATCACACTTTATATAAAAGTGTGATAAAAAATTTTAATCACACCATAACAAATAAAGTGAGATTATATATACTTTTAATCTCATTTATCAAAAAATATGATAATAAATTGATTTTTTAATCTCACTTTTTTCTTATAAATGTAATTAAAAATTAACTAAAAACAAAAAAACTTTTCAATTTCCTCCCTCCGAATAGTTTTGAGGTAAGTGATGGATTTTAACTCCCTTCCCTTGTTCGCGTTTCAATGCTCACCCTCAGACCTGTCGCTTCTTCTTCCTCAGACCCACTGCGGCTCCTCCTTCTTCCTTTGTCACACGCTACTTAGTTACCACTGCCGGCGTCGTTCGCCCCCTCCACCGCCGATCTTTTCATTTTAGTGCTCACCCTCATACATGCCGCTTCTTCCTCTAACCCGCCGCTCCTCTTTCTTCCTCCGTCACACACTACTCAGCTGCCACCGTCGGCGTCATTTACCGTCGCTCATGCTCCCGCCCCTGACAGCGTCGTTCAGTTGAAGTCTTGATTTCAAGCACTAATTTCATTTGAAGCTCGGTTTGTTGATTTTCACTTTTTAAATTTAGATTGCATTTAAAGTCCTAATTTTGATTTGAAGTATCTGTTGATTGTTAAAGTATCAATTGAAGCCCTAAAATCAAAGTTTCTATTGATTTTCATTTGAAGCCCTAATATTGATTTGAAGTATCTAGTATTTGTTGATTTTCATTTGAAGCACTAATTTTGATTTGAAGTATCTGTTGATTTGTATTTACTTCCTTATTCAAATGGCTTCATAAGTTAACCCCCACACTATTGTCGATGGGTTAGATGATGATGTTGGAAAAAATGAATTTTGAATAAAGTTATAACATAATTTTTAGCTATTTTTGAAGCTAATTATTTTTGTGTTAGATTAAATTTTTTTATAATTTCAAGTTCTAATTTGTTTATCTCCATGAGTAGAGTAATAATAGATTTTGTGACATTCAAAACCATTAATGGGTGAATGAAAAATTAACTCTAAAAGGGTGCCATTGAAGTTGGTAAAATAATGATAACTTATAGCTATCCCACATTGGTTGGGAGAGAAAAGGGTTAGTGTCCAAGTGAGTATAAATATGTTTTTTCATCCCACATTAGTTGGGAGAAATTTGGGTGAATTGCTTATATAAGTCAAGTTGAGCCTAAGGGGTGTGCCCCTCGGGGGTATCCAATTTTGTGGACGGATGAGGACCTACCCAACGGTGGGTTCGACCCAACCCCATACGTACATGCTGTCGCCGCTGCCCGTCTGTTCGACCGACCGAGCTGAGCCGAGCCAGGCCGGGCTCAGGCTCAAGCTCGGGTCTGGGTCTGTGGTCCGAGGTCCGTGGGTCATGGATCGTGGGTTGTGGGCTGTGGGAGTCAACTCTTATCTTTTTGCAGAAATTTTATTTAATTAAAATTTAAAATTTAAAATTTAATTTATTTAAATTTAGATTTAAATTTAAATTTTTTTTCTGTTACCGTTATAAAACGAATCCGAACCGTTGAAGGGTTTGAATCCGTTGGAGTCAATCGAACCGGTTCGTGCCTGTTGGGTGGCCCAACGTATAGGCCGAACCAGTGCCTGTACTTGCTTGATTTATGGGAACAGTCACCTGGAACGCCTATTTAAAGGCTATTCCAGACCCATTTCAAGTATGAATTCTCGAAGTCCCCTTACCAAAACTCTGCATCATCTTCGTTCTAATCATAAGTTTTTCGAGAAAGTTCAAATATAGAAACGTTCGCTGGTGTGCAGATCGACGTGCTTCCTCTACACACGGAGACTGTCTTATCTTGGAGGCAGACGCTCGTTCAATTGCAAGCACCGAGGCTAGGGCGTATTCTGTCTTAAGAATAAAATGTTCAACGTTGGACTCGATCTCAATCTTCTTTTCATCTGTTCTGTAAGACTATTCCAGTTTCATCTTACATGTTCTGGTTTTATAAAATTTGTTTACCTTCTGGTGTGTATTTTATACTACAGTTTTCTGTTTTCATTCGGGTTTTATTTTCTTAGTTTACTCGTTCTGTTTTGGTTTTTTAAAAAAAAAATCGTACTACTTTAGTTTTGTTTGCATAAAACAATATCCTAAAACAATGTTTATTTTCATTCTTATTTTTTATTTCTCGTTCTACAATATATTTATGATTCTGTATTCGAATAGTGTACTGAGTTTATTGTTTAATCTCTTTATTGCTTTGTGTTTAAACCTACTATATTATTCTGTAAATAGAAAACAAGTTATATTAATTCTGGTTTTAAACGGAACCGACAGATTATTGTTATTTTCAGAAATCTAATTCTAAAACCAACAATCTTAAAACAGAATAATAATTATTCTTTGTTTCCAGAATTATACTGTTGATATTTAATTCAAGTAGTGCTTTTTTATACTGCTTAATTTGAGATACAATATTTTAATTTATTGTGTATAAGTTTTATAAATTTATTATTGGGTTCTATTTCGGTGTCAATTCGATTTTTACAGTTATGAAAACTGAAATCGAAAACAGAATGGACCCTATCCCTGTTGCTTCTGCCCCTGTGGTAGCTTCTATTCCAGCCCCGATTTCGACTTCTATTCTAACTCCAATTCTTGCTACGGTTCCTGTGAACCACGGGGAGAAATTAAAAAAATTCAATGGGACAGATTTTAAGAGGTGGCAGTAAAAGATGTTGTTCTACCTGACGACGTTGAATCTGGCGCAATTTCTCTAAGAGGATACTCCTTCGTTGTCTGATAACGAAGACGACATGCAGGTTATGGCAGCAGTCGATGCATAGCGGCATGCTGATTTTTTGTGTTGCAACTATATCCTGAATTGATTAGACAACATGTTGTATAACGTATACAGTCTGCTGAAGACGATGAAACAGATGTGGGATTCCCTTGACAAGAAATACAAAACGGAAGATGTCGGGATGAAAAAATTTATCATCGGTAGATTCCTTGAGTTCCTTAGCTAGGTCCAAGTGCTTCAACTGATTCTGCATGAGATTCATGCTGAGGGCATGACACTGAGTGAATCCTTTCAAGTGGCTGTAATTATAGAAAAGCTGCCACCATCCTGGAGAGATTTCAAGAACTATCTGAAGCACAAGCGGAAGAAAATGAAGCTTGAAGACCTAATTGTCAAACTCAAGATTGAGAAAGATAACCGCATTGCCGATAAGAAAAGGTCACGGGGATTCCAATTCAAGGCAAAGGCCAATGCGGTGGAACAATTCCAAAAAGTGAATAAGCGAAAAAATCACAACCAAAAGGCCAAGGGTGGTGATTTGAAGAAGCTCAAGGGAAGGTGCTTCGTGTGTGACAAGTTGGGCCATCGGGCAAAAGACTTCCGTAGCCGCAAGGACCAGGGAAATGCCTCAAAGAGGCAGAAGCATTCCTAGGCAAATGTTGCTGAAATTGAGAGCTTCTCATCTAATGTGTCTGAGATGAACCTGACAGCTGTAGTGTCTGAGGTCAATTTTGTTGGATCCAACCTCAGGGAGTGGTGGGTAGATACTGGTGCAACCAGGCATGTATGTGCGAACCAGAAATTGTTCATCACTTACCAAGCAGTGACAAGTAGAGAACAACTATTCATGGGAAACACTTCTACTGTAAAGATGGAAGGACAAGGAAAGATTGTGCTAAAGATGACCTTCGGCAAGGAGCAAACGCTCAATAATGTCCTGCATGTGTCAGAAATTCGCAAGAATCTAGTGTCAGGATCTTTGTTGAGTAAAAATGGGTTTAGGTTGGTCTTTGTGTGTCACAAGTTTGTACTTACTAAAGAGGGAATGTTTGTTGGGAAATGGTACTTGTTAGACGGCCTGTTCAAACTAAATGTACTTACTGTAATCCAAAAAACTATCAATAAAATTCTACATCTTTTGCTTATATGTTTGAGTCTTCTTATGTGTGGCATGGTAGATTATGACATGTTAATTTTGAATCATTGCATAGACTAATTAACATGGATTATTTACCTAAATTTGATATTGACTCAAATCATAAATGTGAAAGCATATGTAATTCTTATGGATGTATACATGATTTATGCTTTCGAGAGAACCATGAATTGGTTGTTATTTTTTTCGTAGTTTCTTACTACGTTTTTTATTGCTTGGTTCAACGGCTTACAAAAAAGAATTTTCAAATAGTTTATGCTTTAGTCAAACTCTTATGCTTCGAGAAAAATTTTAGAACGGCATATGCTTCATTTAAAAAGATAAGATTTTCTTACCCAAATATATATTTTGTTTGAAAGAGGTTGGGCTTTTGGGGTCGAAATCGTAATCTTTTGGGCTACTCTTTTACATCAAATAAACTATCGGTAGTGTGTTTTACAAAGGTTTTAGTCTCGTCTTGGCTTTATAGTTTTTCATCCGTTGTATTGGGCGATTTTGTGGTGGTTTGTGAGCTTTTCAAATGACCCGAAGTTTGGAGCGTGACACAACGATTTAAAATCATCACTAAGACTAATTGTAAACTCGAAGGTCTTGTGTTCGACTTTCGCTGAAAGCATAATGGATTAACCAATACCTGTAGTTAGCGGATAACTGCAGGTATCTGGAGATTTTATGTCTTAAGTGTAGGTCCAAATGGCTCTGCCTTAATATGGTTTTTCGTCATTAAAAAAAAGGTAAATGATACTATGGCCTCGTTTGATAACCAACTTTTTGCCTTTTTGCCTTTTTGCCTTTTTGTCTTTTTACTTAAAGCCTCTAACATCAAAAGGCCTCATTTTTCAATTCAAAGACTTTTATACTTTTTTCTTTTTACATAATTTTTTTTATATTTTTTAAAAATATCATAACTGTTATTATACACATAATTATTTTTACAAAAATTATATTTTTAAAATTTACTTGTCAAAATATATAAAACTAGATTCATATTAAATATAAAATTATTTAAAAATAAATTTTAAAAAAATATAACAACTTTGGGCAAAACATTTTATTTTTTAGCTTAAAATCATCATATTGCTCTAGCAAATACCTTTTTACCTTTTTGAGCTTAAAATAACTTAATGCAAAAAGTCTCATTTAAAATTAGATTGCAAAATGAGGCCTATGCCATCCTCTTATGTCAAACACTGTTAATGGAGCAATTTTTAACAATAGAAGGTGTTAGTGTAAAAAAAGAGCTGCTGTTAAGATATCCAAGTTCACCAAATATCCTGAAAAGCTTTACTTTATATGTGTAACAAGGTCAATAGGTCATTGAGTGGTGGATACCACCAACCACTGATGCATGTTCTACCATAATTGAAGAAAGGGAATTTGTACAAGCTTATAGGAAAGAAAAAAAAAAAGGCTTTGTTTGAAATAAGCAAAATAATGTTTATTGAAATCATGATAATATTTTTTGGTTTCCTTATTCCTCTATTTGTTGCTTTGGCCCTTAAGTAAATTAATTCAAGCATGCATGTTTCATATATATAAGCAAAACAACGTAATTATGTTATATTCTATTTCAATTTGACTTGGTTGTATTGTATTATTGTATTAGGAACTTAAATGCATGTGACAAATGGTGTTCTACCAAATACATATTTGATTTGACTTATAATTTTTTTTAAATTTCTTTCAAGATATGAATAATTATTCGTTAGAAGGTGAGGAACAACTAGTACCCGTGTTAATTCTAACCACATGATAATGTGAAATTTTGCATTTAGTAATTGAACAAGTATTATCGTGTGGCTAGAAAAGGACATGGGACACCACCTGTACGTATTCCTAACCCTCCCTATAGCCAATATATTTTTAAAGAATAGGCCTTAGTTACTGTCCAAAACTGTTTTCTCCATCTTAATTCAAAAACCTTATAGTACGAAATTATTAAAAAGAAAGCTACAACACCTCATATGAATAGCCTAGCATCACTTGCATAATTGCTGACTAGGGAATAAAAGACTCAATTCCCTAGTTAAAAGACTCAATTCCCTAGGTAAAAATATAGTTTATTAGATATTCAGTATTTTTAAGATGATAAATTAAGGTAAATTAAGTTGTAGTTTATTACCTATTGTCCAAAGGTTAGTTTGAAGGACACCCCAAAACCTGTGTAGCTAGTGAAGGAAAAAAGGCCCATTATTCCTCGTTTCATCAAATTTGTTTTAAAATTATTAAATAATTACTCAACAAATTGACCTCCTTCAAACCACCAAGTATTAGTCTTAGAAAGAAAAAGTTAGAATCAATCTTCTTAACAAAATATTTTAAAGTTACAAAGCTAAATCTACAAACCACCAAATATAACTGTGTTTTTTTTTTTTTAAGTTACAATTAATCAATATTTTTTTTAAGTTACAAACCTAAAACCCCTATTACACAATTGATCAAAAAACAAGAAGGGAGGAACCCATTTTGAAGGTTAGGCCGGATTGGTAAATGCCTTCAAAGTTATTTTTTAAAATTTTTTATTTTTAATCAAAAAGCACAATTAGGTTTAAAGTAGATTGTGTGGTAAATTAGATTTTTAAACTAATTTTTTTGAAATTATTCAATTAGATAAAAATTTAATTTTTAACTTTTTGTTCAAATTAAATAGTCGTGTCTTATAACTATTATATGGAGTTAGAATTGATAATAAATAAATTATCAAAAATGTATATTATTATTTGTTAATATAAAGTAGGAGTTTATATAGAGTATCCTAAAAATAAATGTTTTAATATGAACTTTTGGTAATTTTTTAGTTTTATTTTTATTTTTTTTCTAAACAATGTATGTTAGATTTTTTTAGCTTTTAGCTAAAAATGCTAAAAAAACATGTTAGCCAATCGTGGCACCATAATAATTAATTGTAATTCTATATGGCAGATTTGCCCTTTTCTTTTGCCAACATATAAATGTGTGTACATAGGGACTCATTGAAATAGCATATAATCTTGTGGGTATTTTTGCCATTTTTCATTTGTAAGAAATTAATAAGCCGCTTATTCTCCAACTGACAACACTTTGTTCTCATACCAAATAATAAAAGCTTATTTATTTGCTCATAAGACAATAAACCCTTCGTTAAAATTGGGTTTTAAAATTTAATGAACTTTTTAGAAGGAAAAGCCAAAAGCATCTACTTAAAATTGGAAGCCAAACAGACCAAGTAGACAGACTCAAATGATTTATAGGTATTGTTTAGCATTGCTAAAATTAGTCACTTATAAATTATAATTTATAGTTAAAATTATGAGTATTTGATAAAAATTGTAATTTGTAATTGAAATAAAAATATATATAATTTATAGTAAAAATTATAAATATTTAAAATAAATTATAACTTATAATTAAAATTAATAACAAAAAATTAAAAAATAATAACTAAAAATTTTGCCAAACACTCCCCATATTCTAATTGAAATCAAGGCCTACAAGTTTACTGACAGCTGATGTTGAGGAGCTACTGAAGTGTTGAAACACGAGATGGAGGAGCTATTGAAGCGTAGAGGATCTATACTCGGAATCTAAGGTTTTGATTGACAACTTACTTAAAAAGTTAGTTTTTATTTTTTAATTTTTTTTGTTTTTGTATTTTTAATTAAAAAATTAAATTTAACTCAAAATAAATTATTTGATAAAAAATTTATGCTAACTTTTTTTTGTAAGTTAGTTATTTAGATAAAAAGTTATTTTTTTTATTTTTGTTCAAATTAAATAATTTTATTTTTCTATATATTTGATATTAAAAATTATGTATAGTTGATAGTAGTAATAAATAAGTTATGAATGAAAAATATTATTATATTTTAAAAATAATTAAAATTTAAATAAAATATTTTAAAAATTAATATTTTAATTTAATTTTTTAATTTTTTAACTTTTTTACTAAACGAATTAGGCCATCTTCAACGGTAATGTTAATTTTGTGTGATAAAGCATATGTCATATGAAAAAAATGTAAAAAGCTTGACAAAATTTTATATGTTTAAGTTGTTAGTTTAATGATATATTTTAGCTCCAAAATAGTGTAGTTAGCATTAAGTTAACTTTTATACACAAGCACCACAAACACTTTTTTTCTCGTTTTAGTAGATTATTTATTTTTGCTATATTTTATTTTCATTTTAAAATAAAATAGTAAAAATTTATTTAAATAATTTCTAAATGTACTCGCCTTTTTGCTATATACAATTAATGTACAAATTTATGTGCATCATATATATAATGCATATAATAAATGTAGTTAGCAAAATAAGAGTGGCATTTAACGCCCTATCTCTTGGGTGTGCAAAAATGAGAACTGGGTTGCTACTGTGTTTGTTACAATTAGCAACCCAATGAGCAAAATTGGGACTAACAAAGTTCTAATGTTAGTATAGTTATATCATTAGAGACAATACAAGTAATTGAATCAAAATTAATTTGCATCATAGAATCACCATTACAGATGGACTTATATTGGTTTTTTTTTTTTCTTTTTTTTTTCTTTTTTAGGTAAAAAGCTAAAAAATTAAGAGTTGCATGCAAAAGTTAAAAAAAAAATGTTCAAATTTAAAAACAAAATTCATTTAAGACAATTCCTTTTCAAAAAGCTAAGGCCTGATTGTTAATTAGTTTAAAAATTAGTTTTTTTATTTTTTTATATTTTTATATAACAAGTTAAATTGTATTTAAAACAAGTTGTTTGATGAGTTTACTTTTAAATTAGTTTTTTTTGAAGTTATTTGTTTAGATAAAAAGTTAATTTGTTTGCTTTTTATTTAAAGTGGACAATTGTACCTTTTTATATATTTGATATTAACAAGTATATATAATTGATAGTGATAGTAAATAAGTTATGAATATAGTGTATTATTGTATTTTAAAATTAGTAAGTGTTTGAATAAAATATTTTACGAGTTTGTGTTTTAATTTAACTTTTTAATTTTTTATTATTTTTTTTGTTCAAATAAACAATCTTAATTTTTTAATGTTTCTAACTAAAAAATCAAAAAACCAATATTGCCATGGCCCAAACTGCTAAGCATCCGCAACTTATAATTTTTGGGAAGTTTAATGTTCATTTGTGTCTTTTGAAATTTTTTGAGGTTTGTTTTCTCTGAATAGATTTTGAAACGAAGAAATTTTTAAAATATGTTTGATTTTTAGTTTTAAATTTTATTGGTTTAATATTTTAAGATTTTAAAAAAAATTATTTATTATTTTAAATTTAACATATTTAATTGGTCAAAACCACATTTTTGTTGAAAGTTTTGTTAACTGATGAATTAAATTAAATAACAATTTAAAGCAAATTTGCTCAAAAAATTGACTGGTAAAAATAAAAAAAGTATAGAAAATTACATTAATCTCCTTAGAGATATCTCACAAGTACAATAACCTCCTCTAAAATATTTGAAATAATACTTCTTATATCCCCTTTGCTTCACTTTACTGTTTCAAATTACTTATTTCCTTAATTGCCCAAATCGAATATTTCAAACCCTAATTGAGTCACCATGGAAAATAAATGGATGCTTCACCGGATCTAGACAAGAGTGACTCCATCACATTTAGTTCATCAATTCTCCGTTGCACACGGATGGCTCGATCCAAATTTCAAACCATTCCAAATTTCAAACCATTATATA
>JAOTRH010225646.1:0-10358 GCA_034768845.1 Heliamphora exappendiculata
AGGGAGGACTAAAGATACGGTGGTTCAGCTTTATAGGGTCAGTAGTCCTCCTTGTGCTGGTAATCTGTGGTGTTAGGGCTGGGGTTTAAGGCCCTGGTTTTTTAGTTTTTAGTTTTTTTGGGCTAAAAATGCTAAAAAAGTAAGGTTGTTTGTTTGACAAAAAAATTAAAAAGTTAAAAAGATAAATTAAAACACAAACATTTAGAATATTTTATTTAAATTTTTATAATTTTTAAAATACAATAATATATTTTATTCATAATTTATTTATTATTATTACAAATTATATATAATTGTTAATATTAAATATAAAGAAGGGTTAAATTATTCATTTTGAACAAAAAGTAAAAAAGTTCACTTTTTACCAAAACAATCAATTCTAAAAAAGTTAATTTAAAAGTTAAGTTACTAAACGGTCTATTTTTTATTTTGAATTCAATTTAGTTTTTTTTTGGATTAAAAATACATAAATAAATTTAGAAAGCTAGTTTTTAAGCTACTTAACAATTGAACCTAAGCCTTTTTCTAGTTTTTCGGCTTTGTTTGAGATGTTTAAAAGCTTAATTTTTAAGAGGCTTATTTTTAGGGGGAAAAAAAGAAAGAAGATTTGTTTGGGTTAATTTATTTAGGACACTTTTTTATTCTTTTCTTTTTGTTAAAATATTTTTGTGTTCATTTGTTTTTTGTTTGGTTTTGTGAGTAAGGGATGTAAGAAAAACCGCATAAACTGAACAAATGGATCAAATCGAACCATATTGGTCAAACATATATGTATTGCTGAGTTGATAAATGCGTCTTACTTTTTAAATCTTTGTTTTAGGTTTAATTGTGTAGATTTTGGACAATTATTTACATTTAATTTATGATTTGTCAATACATATTTTGCTGAGAATTTGAAGATTATATATTGTTTGATTGTTATTTTGCTCAATTATTATGA
Organism: Heliamphora exappendiculata; assembly: GCA_034768845.1. Taxonomy (NCBI): domain Eukaryota; kingdom Viridiplantae; phylum Streptophyta; class Magnoliopsida; order Ericales; family Sarraceniaceae; genus Heliamphora; species Heliamphora exappendiculata. Next base: position 941 of record JAOTRH010225646.1, read on the forward strand.
TTTTGGGTTATTTTAAACCGTTAGAAAATTAATGCTTAAATATTATGCATAAACCGATTAATTTGAACCAAATTGAACATATTTTATTATGATGGTGTGGTTTGGAGCCGAATGTTTAATGGCATTTTCGGTAAATTTGAGCATGGAAAAAGGCCAAATAAAAAATAATGATTCAATGAATTTCTTTTTTAAAAAAGTGTCCAAATTAAACCATTTACATCCCTAAGTAGATTTGATTTTTTAAATTGAAGATATTATATTTATTTTACCTTTAAAAATATGAGTGTTTGGAATGTGTATATATATATATTTTTAAATAATAAATTTTTTTAAAATGTCAAGCACTACAGCTTAAGACGCATTCAACAATTTTAATGTTATCAAAATCTTCTCCTTTGGAGGGCATTCTTAAGTTACTGCGCCATGAAAAGTTATTTTGGAATAACTAATTTTTCCTTTTCACCAATAAAATGATTCTATAAATCTACATTATTTTTATGTTATCATATCAATGGAGAACACCACCTACTTAAGTGCTTCCTTTAAAGTGAAGCTTTATGGATTTTTTAATACCAAACGTACTCTTACTTGGTTTTACTTTAAATTTAAAATTGTGTGGACTTTTTGCTTTGTCCAAAATGTTCATCAATCTTTTTCTCCATTACATAATTTAAAAATCATAATTGCTAATAATTTGAAATTTAAAATTATTATTTTTAACTGTTTTAATTTTTAAATACACTTGCTTATGCATGCCTGTGTTGAAATAAAAGAGCCGCTCAAGAGTAGTTTGTTTGCTGACACTTCACGCTCGTGGCATTATTCAAAAATATTTTTCATGATAGGCAGTTAAATATTTAAATTTTAGAAATTATTTAAAAATCAAGCTTAACAATATTTATTGGATATTTTTAATAAACTAACTAATTGAAACTTTATAAATTACAAAAATAAGACAAACTTCATATGATAATATTATTGTTTTTTTTTTAAAAGCATGTTGACAAATTGGCATGGCTTTTTTTTTTAAATTTTTTGGATGGCGGAGAAATTACCTCAAGGTAGGGTCTTTTGGTTCCATCTCTAAGGCATAAAATCTCTGAATACCTGTAATTACACGTCAATCACAGGTATTTGTTTATTTATGGTGTTTTTAACCGGAGTCGAACACAATACTTTTAAGTTTATAGTTAGTCTCAGTAACGATCTTAAATCGCTTAGCTGCATGGCTTTTGCTTAGTCATGTTTATTGCCCAGCAATCGGAACCTCATATGTCAAATTGTCAATACTTTATTGGGTGGAAATAAGCTTTTTTTTCTTTCGGTTTTTTTTTTATTGTGTTTGGACTTTAGTAACTTTTTATTTATTTTTATTTTTTACTTATTTGATTTTATTTTTCACTTTTTTATCTGAATTAATTAGAATTAAGTTCTAATATCAAGTTATTACTTTGCAACATTATTAGTGACTTTCTTTTTAACTTCTAGTTTTTCGTCCAGGGATTATTCATTTTTACTTTTTTTTTTCAGTTTTGGGTTTTTATTCTTATTTTATAGTATTCTTTGATAATATTTTAATTGTGTTTGCGCAATATATACCTAATCAGAGACTCCATGCCAAGTAATATAGAAAGGATAATTATCATTATGTTTAATATTTATCACAAATAAATAAACATTAATGGTCTAAGAAATGGATAATTAATGCAATAGAGATCTAATTCTAGGAGGAGACTAACAATCCTCCCAAATAGGTGCGCTAGTATTACATTTTGTCTTGTATAGAATTAGGACTGAAAATTATTTTTTTATTCTTTTATTTTTAAATCTAGCAGGTGCATGCTTTAAAATTGAAGGGCAATTGTGTAGCATGAAAAAATAAGTCCATCCTTAATGTACTAATTCCGTGGAGGATACATAGAGGCACCATTTGGGCTAATTTGTGTGATTTTTATTTTATTTTTTTATTTTTATTTGGATTTTTTTTAATCTTTTAGTTAAGATGCTTTGTTTTTTTAATCGTTTCGATGAGAGAAATTAAAAAAAGTAAAAAAAATATTTGATCAAAAAATAAAAAAATATTCACTAAAAGTAACAATAAGTAACGTAAAGTTTGACTTATTAATTATTTAGATTTATTTATTTATTTTCTTGATCAAAGAATTTAAATTTTTCAGTTCGTATAGTTGAGAGGAGTGGAAAATGTATAATGGTTTTATGAAATGATAATTTTTTTTATTGAAAACAAAAACAAGTAAAAATAATAAATCAATAAGTCATATAATAATATTTTTTTAAAAATAGTAACATGATCTTCAATTAGACAAATGTCACATAATTCTCATATAATTTGTTGCGAATTTCTCAAAAATAAAAAATCGGTGCCATTTAGTGCTAGCTAGGTGTTAAGTGTCAGGAACTCAAAAGTCGGTGCTAGCAAAGCGCTAATTAGGTGCTCGAGTACTGGGAGGACAGAACCAAGTATTAGTAGGATGCTAGCAAGGCGCTCGAGTGCTGCGATGTTTAGAGAGCATTAGTGTATAGTGCTAGTATGCACTCGTTGAGCGCTCGAGCGCCGTTAAGACGTACCACAAGTATTTTTTAGGATTTTGGGTGAAGACTTATAGATGTAGACCTTATATTTCGTTTTACAGTTGAGAGAAATATTCTATAAAGACTTAGAATGAGGTTAGAGAGTGCGGAGAGGGGCTCAATTTAAAGCCAGTAAGTGATATATAAATGAGGCTCATTTTGAGGTTATAGAGAGTAAGAGAGACTTTGTAATCTACATTGATTATAGTGGATTTATTTCTGGTTGCCCCGTAGACGTATATACCTCACTGAATCACGTATATTTTTGTGTTGTGATTGTTCGTGTTTTCTATTACTTTGTGTGGATTAAAACCAAAGGTTTGTGATCGCTGCCCAACAATTCTAGTTTGAATAAAATATAATTTGCAGTTCTTGTAAATTAGTTTGTCCAGTAAAATCACATAAATCTTCTTTTTATGATTGTTGCTAATTCCAGCCCAATCATAAAAAGATTTAAATTGGCAATGCATTTTATTATACTTTGTATAATATTAAAAAATTTAAATTTAATTAAAAATAAGGGACCAGTCCAAAGAAACCCAAATACAAACGCAAAATAATAGGACTAAATGAATTGGCAATGCTGTCTATTGAAAAAGAAATGGTAGATAAGCTTGACTATGAAATATTAATTAGTAATTTTGCGGTAAAAAATACCAAAAGGATAGTATTTAAGTGATTATTTTCTATTATTGGTTTAACTTATTTATTTTATTGTGATATTGTAAAATTTTTTGTTATTTGGTATTATTTTAGTTGTAATTTAAGTATTGGTGAAATATGAATTAGTACGACAGTAATATTCTATTAAATTTTTATGATGATTTTTTTAAAATTTACTAATATAAAAATATATAGAGCCTCTTTTTAAGTATCTATTTAGGCCTCCAATTGGCTAGGGCGAACGAATCCTGGCTAATTCTGTTAAGATTTGATCAAACGTGAGAAAATCGGTTAATAAAGTAAATTTTTTAATTTTTCTTGTTTCTATTTGCTCTCACTGTTGTAGCCATTACAAAATATCACCTTAAACTGTTGTTACAATATAATTAAGAAAATTTTCTTTTGTCCATATATTTTATAATTGGTTATGACAATGGTTAAAGATGTGCCCAATCTTTATGGCTATCATTTGGTCTTTAAACGAGATATGTGTTAAATCTAAATAGGTTTTATTTTGTAATATTAGATATCTATGCATATCATATTTTCTAAAAAAATTGAATTTGGTATTCACCCTGTTCAATTTTAGCTTCATTTGTGTACATAAATTCTCTCATAATATAGTCTCAAAAGATTTTTAAAAGTGGCTCTTTCGTCTTTCTCTTTTCTTTTAAAGATGCAGATTCTTCTCGCTTTGTGTTATTTATTGGTCGATTTGGTTAAGCGTCTTGGTCATTTTTTTTCTAAATGAGAATGATTGATTATCATCCCCAGTATCCAGATTAATTTCACGACTAGAATGTTATAAAGAAAATTCAATTGAAAATACATTTCTTGTATTTGTTCTAACAATTTATTTCAACCTTCAATTCCTAATTGAGAATCTTTACACATCTGGCTCTAATAATCTAAAATTTCAACAATATTTTCACATTCGACCCCATTATTGATTTTGGATTAAAGTATTATTATGTCTTTGGTATCATAGTATTGCGTTTTCTCCAAAATGATCCATTCCATCTTTTTCTTGTAGATGCAGAATCTTATAATTGTAGGAACGACAATAGAAAGGTGGTAGAAATGTGGTGTTCCATTCTCATTTCCTATTTTATCATATCGAGAACAAGAGAAAGTTGGAAAGAAACCTATTTTATCAGATCGAGAACAAGAGAAAGTTGGAAGGTGGTAGTGATGTGGTGTTCCATTCTCATTTCTTATTTTATCATATCGAGAACAGGAGAAAGTTGGAAAGAAACCTATTTTATTAGATGGAGAACAAGAGAAAGTTGGAAAGAAACGAGAATAGGGCAGATGGGTGAGAATATGTCAAGGATAATTATAAATTTAAAAAGGGTATTACTAATAAAAATTAAAGATAATATAGAAAATATAAAAATAATAGTGATGAATGATTAAAATTAAAATGTGAAAAATAAGAAATCGAGATAAAATACACATATTTTTATTTTGCCATGTTATATTTTTTAAAAATAGACTTTATTCATCTATTTATATACATAAATGTATTTGTTTTATATAATCGATGAGGTAGAGGAAGCAAATACTCTCACTGCTCCTTATGTTTTTAGGGGTGGAAAAAAATTATAAACAACAGAGCAAAAAAAGTGTGCATGCAGAGGCAGAAAGAAAAAAATTCTCCTTCCTACATAGTTAACAAGTCAAAGTTAGTGTACAAATGAAGTGAAATGGAAGTTGGGTTGGGATTTTGGCCTCCTCATAACTGGATTGTATTAAAATTTTTAGTATAAAGTCTCGTGTTTATTTTTTGATAGGCACATTTTTGGGCTAGTGTAGCCATAATATTCTTGACCTATAAAAGGACAACCGGTGACATTCTCCTCCACGTAAGCTATTAACGTTCTCGTTAATGTTGCACAAAGTACAAGTACCACGTGCTAAAGCTTCACTTCATCTGAAGTTGTTTCAACGTTTACCGATCACTAATGGTTTGTCTTGATAACTTGTCACCAACATTCATCTCCATCGGCTAAGTACTTGTCTCTCAAAATTAATGCAAAAAGTCATTTTGCTTGTTTTCCCGACCAAAATCTAGTGCAATGAAATTCTCTTATTTGTTTAGTGGGCTAAGCTTTTGTGTCGCACTATTGGATAAGCTATGTAGTTTTATAACGTGTTAAAATAGAGGATAATTAATACTATAATAATTATGGTATTGAGGATGATTAAAACTTTTGAACTATTTTTATCGTACAATGGTAAAAATGATTGAATTATAAATAGTACGATTTAATTTCATTGTATGATTAATACAATTAAATTTCATGGTGTAACTATATAATTTAACTTTATGACCGTATAACTAATTGACTCGTTTGTTAACCAGGCTTTAAATTACGTTTTGTGCTTAAAGTTGTTTTATGTCAAATAAGCAAAAAATTTATTTGGTGAACTATAAGGGTGATCTTAAACCAAAAAGTAATAAGTCAAAAAGTTTAGGTTCAAGAGGTTTTAAGCCAACAAGCAAAAAATTTGGTTTAAAGTTGTTATAATTTTTAAAAATTTATTTTTAGATAATTTTTTATTTAATATAGATCTTGTTTGATAGATTTTGACGAGTAAATTTTAAAAATATAATTTTTATAAAATAATATATGTGCATAATAAAAGTTATGATATTTTAAAAAATTATGTAAAAAAATAAAAAAAATAAAATAAAAAGTTAAAAGTCTTTGGATTGTCAAATGAGATTTTTTGGCATTTTAATTATTAAATAAAATAATAAAAAAATCTAACTTAAAAGCTGATTGCCAAACAAGACCATAATCTGATTCTACCGCATAATTAATACAATTAAATTCCTAAAATTTATTCAGTCTAATTCACACATCAAAAGAGGCCTAATTGTACACGTACAAATATAGAGTTTATTCACTTTCCTTTTTCTGAGTTAATTATATTAAAACCCCATTTTTAATAACTTATTTTGGGATAAGTTTTATTTATCTTTTGACCATTACGAGAGAATGAGAGATCCTACTTTTAAATATTATTAATGACATAAATAATTTTAAAACCCTCTTATGTATGTACAATGAGTAATTAAAGAGAAGTGAAAAATACAATACTCCAAGAAAAGTACTCGGATAAATAATTAAGTACTATAAGATAGTAAGTGTGATAATTGGACTTTGTGCAAATAGGTTATGTGCTCAAGTCATATGGACAGGAAGGTGATACTGTTTTTAGTAATTTAACAACTAATGCATTAACTGTTTGTTACCTTTTGACAAAAAAGAAAAAAAAATAGAAATAATTAGGTGCAATAAGTAAAACTTTTGGTGTTGTGGCATTGACAGTTACTTTTGTTAGTTTGTGGTTTAAATTTTAACACTTTATAACTTTTATTATATATATTTGTTTTTAGTAATATTTATACTTTTAGAATTTACTCCTCATGAATTATAGAACATAGAATAAGATCTGTGTTGAATATAAAAATTTTAAATAAAAAGAAATAAGAATTTTCTTAATTTTACAAAAATGAGGACTTCTCATTTTTAAAAAAAGGAAAATTTTCTCATTTTTGCAAAAAGTGAAATTTTTTGAAATTTCTTATTTTTACATTTATTGTAAAGTTTTTTTGCAAATTTTTATGTATGTCAGATAAAAGGATGGAAAGGAGGTTCTCATTTGTAGGACAGGAGAAATAGTATATAATGTACCAATGTTACATAAACATTAAAAAGCCAAACCATAAGAAATCTAGCATGCAGAAAATTATATATATATATATATATATATATTACAGTAAAAAAATGTGAATATTCTTTTTCTTTTTCTTTTTCTTTTTTTTTTTGCAACAAGTTATCATAGAAAAAACTAAAATTATTGCACATCAAGTTTTAATTACAAATGATCAAAATAACAAGAAATATGGCGTAATACACATGTATCATATACAAAGTTATTAATTTTACTGCAACGTCCACTTTATATAAAAATATATTTTGGCCTTGAAGATACTGGCTTTGCCACTTGAGAATATCCCTTTTTATTTAAAATATTTCTCCCACCCTCTTGCTTTGGCCGTTGTCGTTGGAGTTGATATGTGTGAGCGGTTTTAGTTGAGCGTGACATGTTATCGAATAAATATTTAATGTTCTTAGAATAAATTAGGTGGTGCTCTAATTTTTCATTTATTGGTGTGTTTAGTAAAATTTATCATTTTTTATTATTGTTTTATTCAATATGTGAAAATGTGTCATTCAGTAATTTGAATGGAATATTATTTAAAAAATATTGAATAATTATTCTATACTATCAACTAGAAAGTCAAATTAGAAGGTCAGGACGGAGTTGGAGACTATTAGCTTGGGAGGACCTCATACTGTCTAGAGAAAATTGCTTTGGTAGATCGGATTGATTAAGGCGTTGTGCTCCTCAAGATCCACGTGTTCGGAGTGGTGGTAAGGGCTCGCTTGTTGATTATATTGCTGCATATTTTTTTGGTAGAGCTCTTACCTCCCACAGCTGCAACCAGCACCAGCAGCGTATAAAAATAGAGATAACCAATTCATTTAGTCAATGAAGCTACAGTCATTCTAATGCTAATTCTAATGTTAATGTGGTTGATTCAATAGATGAGTTAGCTAGTTAATTTAAGCTCAGGAAGCTGGAATTTCGATCTTAAATTTCTGATCCAAAGACCGAAGCATATAAAGAAATAAGTTAATCTTCGCGTTATTTTTTGTACAATCTTAATGTCTTTATGGTCGCTCAAAAAGCACTGTAGATATTTAAAATAAAAATATTTATAATAAAAACATTGAAATTAAAGAAATTAAAATGAAGAAATATTATCAAATAGAAATGGTATACATATACACGTGTTACATTTCAATTAAGAATAAAATTGTTCAAAACACTAATAATTTTTAAAGATATAATTAGACTTATCTCTGAAGAAATACTAAAAGGAAAAAAAATACTAATAAGAGAACTTCTAATCAAATTTCGCACCCAATAAGTCCAAAACAAGCCCAAAACGATAGTTCTATACCCAAATTACCCTCTATTTATGGATTCGAGATCGCATTCTGATAATTCTGATATTTAATAAATTTCTCATTTTATGTGTGATTTTTTATCCATTTTTTTTATTTATAATCTCTTAAAATGAGTTACTATTTCATTCATAATTTACCCAATCGCCTGTTATTTGATTCCATTTTTGGACATGTAAATAATAAATGTTCTCATTTATGATAATTATTTTTTGTCAATTGTTTATATAATATATAATAGTGAAAGTGGGTGCTATGCAACAATGCACATCACCATACTATGTTGCTAAAATAATTTTGTTATTGAACATAATTTTATGATCGGATCAGTTCATTATGTATAAATTGTTGAATATTTTATTTACATAAAAATTAACATGGTAAATTACACTGACCTCTATGAGGTTAACCAAAACATCAACTACTTTCCATGTGGTTTCGAAAATGTCATTAATTTCTCATCAAGTTTAATTTTTGAATCAAATTAGTTCAAAAATTAAATTTTCGTTAAGTGATTAACGGAAACCATCCAACCCATCCCAAAACCATCTCCCAAAACCAAAACGAAAACCACCCCCCAAAACTACCCCTAAAACCCCACGCCACTCCCGGTTCACGCTGCACGCCACTGCCTCTGCTCTCCTCTCTGCCCTCTTCCTCTCCCTCTGTCGTCTCTTTCTCTCTCCTCTCTGTTGTCCCTCTCTCGGTGCAGCGGTGGTGGGGTCGGCGGTTGGCGGTAAGGGGTTGGTGGTGGCGCCAGTGGTGTGCGGCACACTGCCGACCACCACCAATCCTTCACTGCCAGCGCGGCTGACCGTTGCCTCCCGCCACCGCCGCACCGAGAGAGGGACGGCAGAGAGTAGTGAGAGACGGCAATGGGAGAAGGCAGAGTGGAGAGCAGAGGCGGTGGTGTGCGGCGTAGACCGGCGGCAGTGGTGGTGGCGTGGGCGTGGATCGGCGACAGTGGCAGTGGCGTGAGGCGTGGACCGGCGGTGGCAGTGACGGGGTCGTGGGTGTGGACCGGCGGCGACGTGGGGTTTTGGGGGTGGTTTTGATTTTGGAAAGGGGTTTTGGGGGGGTGGGTTTTGGGTGATGATTTTGGAATGATTGGGCGGTTT
>JAOTRH010225668.1:0-10357 GCA_034768845.1 Heliamphora exappendiculata
TACGATTTTACCATTCTATCCACGGGTTTATTTGCTTACCATGTCGAAATGAAATAATTTTCCTTTCTTTTCTTTCACACAGCATTTGAAATCTGCCTAATTTTATCTATTGTCATTTTAAAATTACATACTTCATATTATTGATGTTGCCATTATTTGGTTATGAAGAAATGATGGTATCATTAAACTTTTTTTCCCCTTTTAAATGCTATGGGAAGTTGAGAACCACAAAAAACAATCTTATTTCCATGGGAATTTTTAAATGTCACTGCTCAGAAAGCTTTTGCCAAGTTTTTTGAACCTCATGAGTTTGCCAAGTTGAATTTGTGCAACTTTGCCATATCATACCAAGTGTATCTTTTTTCTTTTGGAGGAATTCATAAAACCAATTATTTGGCATCTTTTTATAAATATCTGGTTGGTGTTTATCAAGTCTTATTTATCAATGGAAAATAACTTATTTTACCAGCTGAACAAAAGATGATTTCATAACATGTTTGATCTTGGACTTACCAAAAATAAAATAAAAGAAAATATAATGTAATCTTGGGACTCGTCAAAGGAATCTATTCATCGGCTCAGAAGGAGAGAATCAAGGAAAATCAAATCACTTGTAGCATCGTATTAAATTTTCAAATTGCGGGGGTTGCTTTGTTGGCCTACATCTTACGGTTCTTTCTGCATCTCTTCTGTTTTCTTAATTTTTGGCTTTTTCTTTGTACTCCTTCAAACAGCAAAGCCAAGGACTGTGGATGCCATTCCAGCAGCAGGATCTCTTCGCCACCCGACCAGTACACGGTTTCTTGCATATGAGGAACTTAAAGAAGCAACAAATAACTTCGAACCTGGTAGTATACTGGGAGAGGGGGGGTTTGGCAGAGTTTTCAAGGGTGTCTTAAGTGATGGTACAGCTGTAGCAATAAAGAGGCTTACTAATGGAGGACAGCAAGGGGATAAAGAGTTTTTGGTTGAGGTTGAGATGCTTAGCAGGTTGCATCATCGTAATCTTGTGAAACTTGTGGGCTATTATAGCAGTCGTGACTCCTCACAGAACCTACTTTGTTACGAGCTTGTCCCAAATGGAAGTTTGGAGGCTTGGCTTCATGGTAAATTGTTAAATCATACTCTTTTGGCATCCTCTGATTGATATCACACTTTGTGGTAGTGTAGGTTAAGTGAGAATTGAATATCTGCTGAAGATCCCAGCAGAAAGAGTAACAATCAGTTAGTATCTAATTTTTGAATATCTGCTAAGAATGATCTAAATTTGCTTCAGGTCCATTGGGAGTAAATTGTCCCCTGGATTGGGATACTAGAATGAAGATTGCACTTGATGCTGCTAGAGGACTTGCCTACCTGCATGAGGACTCTCAACCTTGTGTTATCCACAGAGATTTCAAGGCTTCCAATATATTGCTCGAGAACAACTTTAATGCAAAAGTTGCTGATTTTGGCCTAGCCAAACAAGCGCCTGAAGGCAGGGAAAATTATCTGTCTACCCGTGTTATGGGCACATTTGGGTCAGTTTCACTTCTCTTTCCCTAAATTTTGTCTTTCTCTCAAGATAATTGGCATTAAAATTGGATAAAACTGATTTATAGGTATGTAGCCCCTGAGTATGCTATGACTGGGCATCTACTAGTAAAAAGTGATGTCTACAGCTATGGTGTTGTCCTCCTCGAGTTGCTGACCGGAAGGAAGCCTGTGGATATGTCTCAACCCTCAGGACAGGAGAACCTTGTTACTTGGGTTAGTTATTTCCCAGAATTATCTGACATTCTTGTCGCCGTTCATTTGTTTAATAATTATTGTGGCATTGTGCATCTCTGAAGCAAGAAATTCTGAAATTGGAAATTTGTTTGAACAAAAATAAAATAACAGAATGGGATTGCCTTGGTTTGCAGGCCAGGCCAATTCTTAGAGATAAAGAAAGGCTAGAAGAACTTGTTGATACAGGGCTTGGAGGGAAGTATCCAAAGGAAGATTTTGTGCGGGTTTGCACGATAGCAGCAGCTTGTGTAGCTCCTGAGGCAAGCCAAAGGCCCACAATGGGAGAAGTGGTACAGTCACTTAAAATGGTGCAGCGTGTCACTGAGAACCAGGATTCCGTGTTGACTTCCTCAAATACCCGGCCCAACCTCAGACAGTCATCTACAACCTTCGATTCAGATGGGACATCTTCAATTTTCTCTTCTGGTCCTTACTCTGGTTTAAGTGTCTTTGACAATGAGAACATCTCTCGTTCTGCTATATTCTCTGAAGATCTTCACGAAGGACGATGAGGATTTTACAAGTTCCATTGGAATCTAGACACCAAACTTTTAAACCAATACAGGGCTCGGAACTTTGCTATTTGAAGCTGGAGGACTCTCAGCTTGGATTTGGTGGAAATGGCAAAGTTTTTCATGCTTTCATGTCTATAATCCACTGTGGAGACCCATTGTTCAGCTTTACCCTCGGCAGTGCTCGTTCTTCACATGGGGGGGATGAGAGGTGTGTACATATGCCAGGTATCTTTGTTTTTGCTGGAAAGGGTTTTGAATCATTTCCTTGTTTTGTTTGTTTCATGTAATGTTTTCTGGTTGGTGTTCAGTCGGGTTTCAATTGCTTGTGCTTTCTTCCTATTTAGAAAGGTGAGAAAGGAAAACTGTTGGAAACATAATTGAATTACTTAATGAAACCCCATTCAACAGGCCTGATATCTTGGTGTCAATTACTTGTGCTTTCTTAAAGTTTTCTCAAGCATAATGATTCAGAAAACTAATGTCTTGTAACCTTAGGTTAGATTATCCTTGCAATTTAGCAACATTCTCATATATATAGCTATCAAAATCGCCTCACCCAGTCTCTCAGCCAGTTTTGTTCCTCTCATTCATGCCTGATTCTGTACCGGCCTCCTCATCGTCGTATCATCTATCTATACTATTATATAAAGGTAACATGTCGCTTTGGTGTGAACATTAAATTGAAGTCGACTCACACAGTCACACTTTGGTCATTTCAAAATTACCCTCCAAAAAAACCAAATTTCCAATGCTGTTCTCTATTTCTTTAAATGCTCATCCAATAACTATAAGGGCATTAAAGTAACAAAAGATTCAGTCTAATTGCATCAATTTTTTTTCCTTACCTCCTCCCTTTCAAATCTTACTTTTAACTTAACTTAATTTATTTTCATTAATTTAATAATTCTTAATAATAAATTAAATATTGCACGTGTCACGGATGCTAGTGTTACAATCTTGATGCAGATCAGGTCGATTAGGACATTCCAGTGGTTGTAAGAAGTTATATGATCAGTGTTGGAACGCACACCCGTCGAACCAATAAGCTTTGTTTAGTTGGCTATGCCATTGATGACATTGTTTAGTTGTTATTGTGCATCTTTGAAAGAAGCTCTGATAAAAAAATAATTGAATGGGATTGCATTAGCTGCAGGCCAGGTCAATTCTTAAGATAAAACAGAAGAACTGGCTGATCAAAGGCTTGCTGATTCTCAAATGATCTGCAAAATACAGATTTAACTTTTTAGATATCAATTTCTTGTGTTATGGATCATAGCTTTGTGGAGGAAAAAAGATTAATAAAGAAAAGTAATTAGATAATGCAGTTTGATTCTGTATCGTATTACTTTCCCGTGGTAAATGTTTTTTATAAATTTATAACCAAATATAGTGAATAAACTGAAACATGCTCTCTTTTTAAACTTTAAAGAATGGGTATGCCCCAAAAGCTCAAAAGAACTGTTGCCCTTAAATTCACGGATCCTAACGTCTTAAAATGGGCAAAAACAAATCCAGAACTTACATTTGAAACATACAAACCCATAAATCAATAACTCAGATTTTATCAGATTTTATGTTGCTTATTTTTTATTTGTAGTGAATTTTTTGTATTCTTTTATGAAGAATTTTTATTTTTTCGGTTTCTCTCACTAAGACAATCTAAAAAAGAAAAAAAATCAAAAGATGAAAAAGGTTTTAAAAAGGCAAAAATAAAGAAAAAAAAAACTAAACATTTATCCCAAATAGGGCCTAAAGCAACTGGAAAAAAACAAAAACAAAAACCATTCTTGGAATGCCTGCCATTGAAGATTTAAAATTCACTCTCTCCTTGGGCCTTTTGGGGTGTGTAGTTGTTGGTAGGGTACTTAAGGAAACTCTTAGACCTTGCAATTGATTTTGAGTTAGGTTTTTTTAGTTTATAATCACTTTAAACTAAAAAATTTATTTAGTTGGAACATGAGTGATTTTTAAACTAAAGGTTTAAAGTGATTTTAAATCAAAAAATAAAATTTTTTATTTAAAGTTATTATAATTTTTTAAAATTTATTTTTAAATAATTTTTTAAAATTTATTTTTAAATAATTTTTTATTTAATATAGATCTTGTTTGATAAATTTTAATGAGTAAATTTTAAAAATATATTTTTTTATAAAAAATAAATGTGAATAATAAAAGTTATGATATTTTTTTTAAAAATTATGTAAAAAACAAAAAGGCTAAAAGTTTTTGAGTTAAAAAATGAGATTTTTTAATCTTTTGAGCTTTTAAGCAAAAAAAAACCGTAAAAAATTAACTTTAATTTATATATATAAAAAAAAAACAATTGCCAAACGAGAGCTATGCATTTTCCTAATTCCTGCAAAGGTTTTTCCTTTAAACCTTGTTGCCCATGGTCCCGTGGATGTCATATTTGCGAGCAATTATATAATATTTTTAGAGCAATACTATGTTTCAATAACACATCTTCTCGCATTAGAAAAATCACCGACAAAAAGTGACAAATTTTATTAATTGCAGTGAAATTAAAACACCACTTAAACTTTTTTAATAATGACTGATTAACACATGAGATTCACAAAAAATTAACGTTACGTATAATTTGTGTTTTCACGTGATATGTGCCTTTAACAAATAATTTTTTTTAATATATTTATTAATTAACAAATTTAAGTAAACATTATTCACTTGAAATGTTTTTACTATGTCATTTTAGCGAGACTATTTTAAGATAAAAAAGAGGAAAAAAAATAAAAGAATGAAAAGCAATTATTTTCTCTTGTTGGTCAAGGAAATGTGAAAGAATAAATACGTAATTGTCAAAAAATTATTTCTTCATTCACTACTAAAAAAAACTGAACATTTTAAGTAATTTTTTCTTATATGCTACCCTGAAAAGTATCTAATAATTTTCCCAGCATTAAAGAGCGAAAGGAAAAATACTTTGCAGCAAAACAAATTAAATACAACTTTGTATTTTGTGCCAATTGATTCATAATACTCAGTAATTCCATGAGCTACTGTTTAGACCTTATCTATACCTTTATATAATCCAGATAGTTTGAAGTCCTGTTATATAATTTTTAGTTCTAAAATTATTTACTGTTACATTCTTTATTTGTTAAATGAATAAAATTATAAATTTATTATACAATACTTGCTTTTTAATTTTTTAAATTTCAAAAAATAAATGCACACGTATGTGCCACTCCTCCTAGTTTTACAATAATTTCACCGATAGAAAAAATAATAACCTATCCTCTCGAACGAAATTAAGCCATAATGATGTGATTTTTATCAAAGACAAAACCTATCGAGAAAAGAAACCCAGTTGAGTGACAAACCAACTAGGTTTTAGAGAGATTTGAATTCATCACCTACAAATATGCCTAATCACAAAATGTTAAGGACATCAATAATCCTAGCATCAGCCTCTTTGTTTATGCCTTATTAAGTTTAAATTATAGCATTTTCAATTCCTTTGCATTGTAACTTTTTTTTTTCTTTTTTGTTTGAATTCTCATGTTATAACTTTTAAGTTTTTTTTGGCAAAACCTTAAAACAAGACATTAAATCTTATCACAATCGTTTAATAATATTTTTTCTTTATTGATCTCGACAGAAATAATTTTATTTAATTAACAGCTAAGTCAATCAGTATCCAGTATCCACCATGGTGGAACTATGATTCTACCATTAAGGAGGTCAATGACTAATGAAAATTTAGTAAAATAATTATTTATACATTAAATCTTATAAATTTATGTACAAAAATAATAAATTTTTAAAAATTTAGAGGGAGGGAGTTGACTTTTGGTCGCCACGAGCGTGAAGTGCCTAGTCAAATCTTAGTTTTTTACTTTAAATAAAATTAACCAATAAGCTTATAATAGAATAATAAGTTATGCGTTATTGGGAAAATTGACGTTTAACATTAGCACAATCCTATTGGACAAATTAGTATTGTAAAAAATATATAATTTCAGTTTCTATTGAAGAGAGTCCTGTTTGTACATTTTCATATTTTTTCAGTTTCTGTTGAGAAGAGTTCTTCATTTGTCTTTATTTTTTAAATGATTATTGCACAAAATGTATTTTTAAGTAATTACCTAATAAATTTTATATTTATTTATATGAAGAAGAAATCATGTAATGAGTAGGGAATGGGATATTTAGTCTTAACGGTCAAAACAACCTCTTTCATTGTGAATTTAAAAAAAACAAAAACAAAAATATTTTACTTTTTTTAAAAAAACAAAGTAATTATAAGATTTTTAACAAAATAGTCAACTCTACTCTTAAAAAGAATAAATCTTGTTTGGGTTAAATTGAAAAAAATTTACTTATTTTTTTTTCTAATTTTTTTTAAATTTTTGACTAACTTTTTTATTTTTTCGATTTGTCTCAATGTGATAAATTAAAATTGTAAATTTCTTTATTAAAATATTAAAAAAATTTCTAAAAACGAAAATAAGTGATATTAAATTTAGTTTATTGGCTTATTTTGACTTAATATTAAATTTTTGTCTATTTAAATATTTCTTTAGATTTTTATAAAAAAAACTTTACTTTTTGACTCATTTCAATAAGAAAAGTTGAAAATTATAATAGTCCTGTTTGGGTAACATGGCTTATTGGCTAATTTGGCTTATAAGCAGCTAAATAAGCAACGTTGTTTGATTTACCAAATAAGCAAGATTTAAGTTAATAAGCAAATAAGTCAATGAGCCAAATAAGTAAGAGTTTAGCAAAATAAAGTGGCTTATTTAAATAAATAAGCTAAAAATAAGCCAAATAAATAAAAAATAAGCAAATAAGTAAAAATAAGCCAAATAAATAAATAAGTCAATTGTCTCCCAAATAAAATGACTTATTTGTGTTTTTATTTATTTACTAATAATCAAATAAACAATTAAGCATGTCACCCAAACAGAACCAATAAATTGACTAAATAATAATAAAAAATTATTAAAAATAAAATAAATAAATAAGCAAATATCCAAGCTGCGCCAATGTATTCCCCAGAACACTACCAACAGCAACAAATAAAGATATAATAAAAAATATATGAGTGATTTTCCAAATACAAAAATAATAATGTGGGGATTTTGAAGTTTTCATGAAACATAAAACAAATCAGGTTAAAGTTTTCACGACACATTAGTGCTTGTGGTGCTTTAAAATAGTATTAATTATCTATATAATTTTATAATTTAAATAGTTTATCTTGTAAATTTTGTTAAATTTATTATTCATATAAAAAATAAAATTTATTGAACATTATTAGTTATATAATCTAATCATATTTTTTTAACGATTTAATTTCAAAATTTTATACTTCGTCGCTCATTTTTATAAAAATAAATGTAATAAGATCGTCATGTGGCTAATAATTTTTAATTTAATCTTTTATAAGAATAATATAATCTACAAAATTTCAAACAATTTAAATTATAAAATCATCTATATCCTATATATTATATATTATAGGAAAACGTGTTGAAAAAAAAATTTGAATAAAATTAGAACATAATTTTTAACTAACTTTGAAGTTAATTATTTTTTGTTGAATTAATCTTTTTTAATGATTCTAAGTTCTAATTTGTTTATCTTTATGAGTAGTTTAATCATGAATTTTGTGACATTCAAAACCATTAATGGGTGAATGAGAAATAGACTCCAAAAGTGTGCCATTAAAGTTGGCAATATAGTGGTAAGAAGAACTTATCCCACATTGCTTGGGAATGAAAATGGTAGGTTTTCAAGCAACTATAAAAGGGCTTGCTATCCCACATTGGTTGGAGATAAATAAAAATTGTAGCTTATATAGCATAGGTTAGAGATAAAAGGATGGCCCTTTGGGTCATTGTTAGGATGAGTTTTGCCCATCCGATCGAGTTCAGGTTAATTTTTATTTTTTTGCAGAAATTTTATTTAATTAAAATTTTGAATTTAAAATTTTATTTTCGAACCGTTGGCGGTTTGAGACCATTAGAGTCCAATTTGGTTCGCGTCTATTGGGACAGACCGAACCGGGGCCGTTATGGGTTCGCGTCTGTTGGGGCAGATCGAACCGATGCCGTGTCGATTCGGTTTAAACCGAACCGTCACCTTCAAACGTCTACAAATAGGTCATGCCAGCACCCATTTTCAGAATCCAAATTTTGAAGCCTCTATTGCTGAAACTCTGCATTTCTATTTTCGAGTTTTTTCGAGAAAGTTCAACACACCAAAATTCGCTATGTGTGCAGTTTGTTGTACTTTTACTGCGGAGATCGTTTTATCTTGGAGGCAAACGTCTGATTCATCGCAAGTACCGAGGCGAAGACGTATTCTGTTTTAAGGAGACTGCGTTGAACGTTTGATTCGATCCCGAATATCTATTATGTAAGATTATATTTTATTTTATTCGGTTTTGTTTTTCCTCTATGTTTCTTTTTAGAATTTCAGTTTCTGCGTTAGGTTTAGAATATTTATTTCTGGTTCTGTTTATCAAAAGCGTTTACAAAATTAGTGTTTTTTTGTTAAGCATATTAAATTTGTTTTAACAAATTCAATTTATCACTATTAATTTTATATTGTCTTTAATTACAGTTTTATTCTAAATTTGCTATAGTATATGAAAAAATAGATTATATTAATTTAGTTTTAATATTATTCAGAAATTAGTTTCAGATTTTGTTTTGCTTTTGCTGCTATGTCAAAGCCGAAGGATTGTTGTTATTTTCAGAATATTTAACCAACAAAATGTTATTATTTCTTTGAGCTTAAAATTACTAATTCTAATATTTTAAATTTCTGAATTGTTTTACTTTAATAACAATACACGTCATCTCATGAGTGATTTAAATTAATTACATTTGAATCTATGTTAACATATTTATTTTTTTTAGAACCAAAATATTACTTTCAAAGATACCTGACTATCTCAAATTAAAAAAATATATTATATATAAAATTATTTCCTTTAAAACACGTCTTAAATTATATATAAAATGTTCCATCAATTTGTCTTAAAAAGTATCCGACTCTCTCAAATTGAAAAAATATATCTATCTATTACATTATAAAAAATCCTAATATTTTTGTGTTTAAGAACCCTCAATTCATTTATTTCAATTTTTTTCTAAAAAACATTCATATGTCATCTTGTGATTGGTCAAAAACTTAATTTGTAATTAGTATTAATTATTCAAATTATGGTCTAAATTAATTATATTTAAATTTATGTTAACATATTTATTTTTTTAAGAATCAAGACATTGTCTTGACTATCTCAAATTAAAAAATATATATTCTATATAAAATTATTTTCATTCAAAACACATGTTTTAAATTATACATAAAATGTCCCACCAATTTGTCTTAAATGATATACTCTCTCAAATTGAAAAATATATCTATCTATTATATAATAAAAAAATTCTAATATCTTTGTGTTAAAAACCCTCAACCTATTTTTTTCAAAATTTTATTTAAAAAAAATAAATTCATATATTATCTTGTGATTGGTCCAAAATATAATTTTTAATTAATATTAACCATTCTGTCAAATTAATTATGACTACCTAATTAAGTATATAATTTAAAATTTGAATTTGATGTTTTTAAATCTAAGTACATATCTCCGTTAATTTAAATTAGTTTATAAAAAATCTATTTCAAAATTTTTTTCTCAATTGAGCTAAATCAAGTATATTTTTTATAGCAATTTGAATCAGATTTAAAAGAAGTATTTCAAAAAAAATATGTTCCCAAAATATTAGTACTTATAACCTATTATTATTATTATTGATTCTTTAATTCATAGTGTAATATAAATGTATTATCTCATATACGCATATTTGTACACTAAAATCAACTAAAATATTAATAAATAAAATTTTAAATACAACATTATATATTGGCAACAATACTACTAATTTTTCATAAATTATAGTTATTTTAAAAATATTAAATCTAAAACTTTTCTTATTGAAAGTACATTAATTATATATATATATATATATATATATATAACATTTTATTGGTATAACAATTTTTATAATAAAAATAGATAATTACACTTACTTCTC